>NW_023611000.1:0-131761 GCF_013339725.1 Rhipicephalus microplus
ACACATACTTACACACATATACACACATACACACGCATACACATACATACACATGCACACAGATACATACATACACACATACATACACACCTACATACATACACACATACATACACATACATACATACATAAATACATACATACATACATACATACATACATACATACATACATACATACATACATACATACATACATACATACAAACACGCATACATCCACAACATACACACATGCATACATACACAAAGACACGTGCACACATACATACAGACAAAGAAACACACACGCACACATACAGACGCACACACACACGCACACATACATACAGACACACACACGCACACACGCACGCGCAAGCGCGCGCACACGCAATTGCACGCGCACGCACAGGCACGCACACACACATACACACATGCCTACACACACATAGACACATACATACACACACACACACATACACACACCCATACATACAAACACACATACACACACATATGTGCACACATACATGCACACATTCATACACACACATACATACACACACATACACACACTTACATACACACATACATGCATACATACATACATAAATACATACACAGATACATACATACACCCATACATGCATACATTTACACAAATACATATAAACATACGTACATACATACATACATACATACATACATACATACATACATACATACATACATACATACATACATACATACATACAGATATACCCACATACATACACACACACATACGTACACTCAGACACAAGCACACACACGCGTGAACACGCACACACACAGACACACACACATACACACACATAGACACGTACATACATACATACATACATACATACATACATACATACATACATACACATATACACACACACACACATATATATATATATATATATATATATATATATATATATATATATATATATATATATACATACATATGCATACACACACATACATACATATATACACATATACATACATACTTTCATATATACATACACATATTCATACATACATACACACATACACACATACACACACAAACATACATGCACACACACAGACATACTTACATGCACAAATACATACAGACATACATACGTGCACACATACATAGCGACACACACTCGTGCCCGCACAGACACACACACGCACACCCACGCGCACGCACAGACACATGCTCATACACACGCATGCGCACGCACACACACAGGAACATGCACGCACAAATACAGACACACCCAAATACATTCACACATACATAGATCCGCACACATACATACATACATACATACATACATACATACATACACATACATACTTACATATACACACGTACACACATACATACACACATACGCACATACCGACACACACATACATACATAAATACATACATACACACATACATACATATATACATACCCACATACACACCCATACATACACACATGAATATATATATATATTGTAAGCACATTCCAAGCATTTGATCGTTCTCACTTGCACATACCCATCATCATCGTTCTCACTTGCACATACCCATCATCATCGTTCTCTCTCTTGGTGTGGTTCTGAGCGGAGCCAGACATCGCAGAATAAACGCTTCTGCTCGCCCTGCCTGCTCGCCGTACCTAGTCTGCCTGCGTCTTTCAGAGTGGTGGAAGTGCCGGGGTAAGATCCCGACGTCCTCCTACGTTCATTTCCCACCTGGAGCTCCGATCTGGTCGCCGATTGCACCCAGCCACCCACACAGGTATGCAGACATCGGACCTAACGCCTAGCCCTAACGCTACAGCCCCTACGCCGGCGGCTGCCCGCTCTTCATCTACTGTCACCAGCCCTCAGCGCGAACCGCCCGTGTTCGCGGGTCTTCGCGGTGACGACGTCGAGGAATGGCTTGACCTTTACAACCGTGTGGGTTCAGCCAATCGATGGACCGAAGCAGAGAAACTGAGCTACCTTCCTTTCTATTTGACCAGCGTAGCCAAAACCTGGTATTTTAATCACGAAACTGACTTCGTTGATTGGTCGACCTTTGCCAACAAACTGCGACAATATTCGGATGCTCATCGGGTCGTTCCGAAGCCGCGAAACAGAAGCTGGCTGTGCGTCTACAACTGGCACATGAGTCGTACACTTCGTATATCGAGGATGTTTTGGCCCTCTGTCGCCGTGCGAATAAAGACATGACGGAAGATGAGCGCGTTCGCCACATCCTTAAAGGAATCGGCCCAATCGCATTCAACGCCTTGGCTGTTGGCAATCCCGCTACGGTTAACGACGTCATTTCGACATGCCAACGCCTTGACCAGTTGCAGTCCCTTCGGCTTCAACAAGACAGTGATCCACGCCTGATGCCTCCCTCTGAATTAAAAACCCTTATCCGCACAATTATCCGGGAAGAACTTCGAGACCTTGAACAGCAGCGGTCCACTGTCGCCTCCGCTCCGTCTCCACCATTCGACCTGCGGAATCTTGTTAAGCAGGAGTTAGCGGCAATGGCGACACCGACATCCCCGGTCGCTCCGCCAGCACGCCCGATGCCCACATACGCCGATGTGACGCCCAGGTCGACACCGGCAGCACCGGTTGTTCAAACGGTAATGCCCACATATGCGGAGATCGCTGCGATTCCGCCTGCTCCCGGGGCATCTAGCTCTACGGATACTGCTAGTAGCCATTTGGCTGCTATGCGAGGTGGAATGACTGCTGCACCCTTGTATCCTCAGTGGCGTCAATCCCGTCCTGTTTGCTTTTACTGCGGTATACGAGGCCACATTTCTCGTTACTGCCGTCGCCGCCAGCAAGAGGAACGACGAGGCTATGCTGAGTTCGAACGAGACCGGTTCCGAAGACCAGATCTTTATGCTCCAGACACCTACCCGTCCGCGCAGTACCGGTCTCCGTCTCCTCCAGTGTCCCCTCGTCAACATCAGGAATACCGCTCCTCCAGACGACGCTCTCCATCGCCCTATCGCCGCTCCGCATCGCCACTTCGTCCAATCATCTCCCGTCCTGTTGACCAATCTTCGGAAAACTAAGGATTGCAGTTTTTGGAGGGAAAACTGCGTCCCGTCGACCAACAAAAATACCTCCTGTTCGCCCAGCTAATATGTTGTCAGTGACTATTGAAGGTATTCCTGTGCAAGCTCTCGTTGACACCGGTGCAACCACTTCTGTTTTGCGTAGTGACTTGTGCTCGCGCCTCCGTAAAGTCAGAACGCCCTATGTGGGACCTGTGTTGCGTGGGGCAAATAACGTGCTGATTCAACCTGACGGACAGTGTACGGCTCGTGTTTCTATTGATGGTATACGTCACCACATCGAGATGATTGTGTTGCCCACGTGCATTCATGAACTTATCCTTGGTTGGGACTTTCTGCATTCTGCTTCCGCTGTTATATCCTTTAAAGAGAACGTCATTCACATAACGGATACAACGGATGCGCCCATTCCAGTTTCATCACCCTCGATCTCCAACTTGGTCATTGTTGAAGACTGTGTCCTGCACCCTGGTCACGAACACGTGATAGCTGTCGCATCTACCCAAGTAACCGACGGTGATGCACTTGTGGCTCCTTCGTTTCGCTGCACCTCCCGTGGAATTCTCGTCGCCTCTTGCCTCCTCCGGTTTTCCTCTGGCTGCGCTTTTCTGCCCGTTTCTAACACAACTGCAGAATCTGTGCTGCTGCCCAAGGGAATGACAGTGGCAAAGATTGACTTCTCTCCATTGACCTCCATCGCGACACTCTGCCCGTCTTCGTCACCAGTACCAGCTCCAGGTTCACGTTCTTTCCCTTTTCGACCTGTCATTGGTTCAGACCTCACACCAAAACAGTCTGAAGCACTATTGGCCCTTTTGGCTAAGCACAAAGCCTGCTTTGATAGCTGTACCACAACACTGAGTCAGACTTCCGCGGCTGTACATCGCATTGAAACCGACGGTTCTCGTGTGATACGCCGTCGCCCATATCGGGTTTCGCAATCAGAGAGAGAAATAATTGAAAAAGAAGTGAACGAGATGCTATCGCGAAATATAATACGACCTTCTTCGAGTTCCTGGGCATCTCCAGTCGTTTTAGTTAAAAAGAAGGATGGCTCTGTTCGTTTTTGCATTGACTACCGCGCGTTAAATAAGATCACACGCAAGGACGTATATCCTATGCCTAGAATTGATGACGCTTTAGACACACTGCAAGGGGCGAACTATTTTTCGAGCCTTGACTTACGATCAGGTTACTGGCAAATCCCCATGAACGAGGCTGACAAAGAAAAAACTGCATTTGCCACACCGGACGGCCTTTATGAATTTAATGTAATGCCATTCGGCTTGTGCAACGCTCCAGCCACGTTTGAGCGAATGATTGATACTGTTCTTCGTGGCCTAAAATGGAAGACCTGCCTCTGTTACTTAGATGATATCGTTGTTTTTTCAAGTACCTTTGCCCAACATCTTCAACGATTAGACGAGGTGCTACAATGTCTCTCCAAGGCTGGCCTTCAGATAAATACAAAGAAGTGTACATTTGCCAGCAAAAGCATCAAAGTCCTCGGTCACGTCGTTTCCAAAGACGGAATCCAACCAGATCCCGAAAAGATCGCAGCTGTGCTACAGTTCCCTCGACCGTCCAACCAAAAGACGTTGCGCAGCTTTCTTGGTCTCGCGTCCTATTTTCGTCGCTTTATACGCAACTTTGCTACCTTAGCGGCTCCGCTAAATAAGTTATTGGCCACTGGTGCTCCTTTCTCATGGTCCAACGACTGCGAATCTGCATTTGAAATTTTGAAAGAACGCCTGACTTCCGGACCAGTGCTGCGCCACTTCGATGAGAGAGCGCCTACCATACTCCATACTGACGCAAGCGCACAAGGCATTGGAGCAGTCCTTCTGCAGCGTGATGCTAGCGTAGGCCACAATATATATATAGATATATATATATATATATATATATATATATATATATATATATATATACCATACATACACGTAGACATACATACATACACATACACACACACATACATACATACACACATACATGCATACATACACACACACACATGAATACATACATACACACACATACATACATACATGCACAAATACATACATACATACATACATACATACATACATACATACATACATACATACATACATACATACACATACGCATACATACATACACACACATACGCATACATACATACACCCATACATACATACACACATATATACACACATACATACACAAACACATACATACACACATGCATACATACATATGCGCATAGACACACACAACCATACACACATGCATACATACACACACATACACCACATGCACAAACACGTACACACATACACCCATACATATTCAAACAAATACATTCACACATACACACGCATACACACATACACACATACACGCACACACATACACACACATACATACATACATACATACATACATACATACATACATACATACATACATACATACATACATACATACATACATACATACATACATACATACACACACAGACACACACACACATACATACACATACACAACTGTTGGGAAATAAATATATTTATCCTTGTTGACAACGCTCCCGTTGTGCCATATCCCATACCTTCACGAAGACTAACTGGCCCATTGAATTATTACTCCCACTATATATTTATATATATATATACTTACATTTACATACACACACACGCGTACATACATACATGCATAATCATACATACATACATACATACATTTATTTATTTATTTACATTACCCTCAGGGCCCATAAAGGCGTTACAGAGAGGTGGGTAATATAACGAAAATGCAGCAATAACAGAACACAGTAATACAACCAATTATTAATACGTGTTCAAACAATATTCATTTATTAGAGGCTTAAGATATGATCGGTTAGAGCGGTCTTGAAGGATGACACGTCCTCAATGAAGGCGATGGAGGGGGGAAGGTGGTTCCACTCGGCACTGGTCTTTGGCAGAAAGGAGTCTGGAAAACGTTAGTACGGCTGAAAGGAATAAAAACTTTATACTGATGATCAAGACGTGACGATATGTATTGTGGTTGCGAGATAAGTTCCTGTTTAAGTGAATTATTTTGGTAAAGGATTTTGTGAAAAAGGCATAGACGATAAATTTTTCTTCGAATTTGCAAATCAATTAGTCCAAGGTTTGATTTCATTAGTGAAACGCTAGATTCGCGGGTATAGTTTGAAATAATGAAACGTGCTGACCGATTTGGAACCGACTCAAGATTGCTGATAATGTTTTTTGACCGGGGTCCCACACAGATGACGCATACTCAAGCTTAGGTCTAATTAGCGTTTTGTACAGCATTAATTTAAATGACAGGGGCATTTAGAAAAATTTCTGCGTAGGTAGCCGAGGGTTGTGTTGGAATTATTAGTGATGTATTCGATGTGCGCATGCCAAGAAAGATCATTGATTAGCTGAATTCCGAGATATTTATATGAGGTTACGTAATCAAGATTGATGTTAATATTAGTATAGCCGAAAGAAGTGGATGAGCCAGAGCGACGCAAAAAAGACATGATTTTGCATTTAATGGGATTTAGGAACATTAGCCATTGTTAGCACGGCTTAGATATGTTATCTAGGTCTGACTGAAGAATACCGTTATCACGCTGATTAGTTATTTCATGATACAGAACACAATCGTCGGCAAAAAGTTTTATATAGGTATGAATAACAGTAGGTAAGTCATTAATATAAATAAAAATAGCAATGGGCTCAAGACGGAGCCTTGAGGAGCACCTGACTTTATGTGACAGCGCGGGGATGCAGCATCATTAGCGGATACAATATGAGTATGGTTAGTTAGAAAGCATTCTATCCAACTGAAGATATTAGGATCAATATTAAGAGTACTGAGTTTAAGAAGTAGTAAGCGATGAGACACCTTGTCAAAAGCTTTAGCAAAATCTAAGTAAATACCATCAATAACTTGGCCTTTGTCTAAAGAGGAAGAAATGCTATGTATAAACGACATCAGTTGTGTTTCGCAGGAGTAGTTCTTGTGAAACCCATGCTGAAATGAAATGAAGAGAGAGTTTGACTCAAGAAATGGAACGAGATTGGAAAATATGATATGTTCAAGGATTTTTCAAGGACACTGGTAAGTTAATTGGGTCTGTAACTTAGAGGAGAATGCGGGTTACCTGATTTCAACAGCGGTACCACCTTCCCCACCTTCCAATCTGTGGGCATAGTCGAGCACTCAATAGACTGTGTGAAAAGGTACATAAAAATACAGAGGAGTACACGGCAGTATTTCTCAAAAATTTCGAATTAATTTCGTCCACTCCACAGGAAGAGGATTGTTTTGAACTATGAATTAACTTTAAGATCCCCGCAAAATCGACAAAAAGTGGATCCATGGGAAAAAATCTTTTTTGCGCATTTACGGGACGGGTCAGTACCGCAGTCAGAAAATGACTTTGCAAAGGTGTCATTTAGAACCATCCAACATTCTTTATTACTCATGGTGCAACCACCAGTATCTGTAAGAGATATGTTATTTTTCTTTTTTATTTGAATAGTGCTCCAAAATTTTGATGGATTAGTAGAAAGAAGGGAAGGTAGATATGTAGTAAAGAAGATGACCTTTGCTTCTCTTAACGCGATGCGATATGCATGCAGTGTGTTCGCGTAATCATTCCAACGAGTAGATGTTTGACAGTGTTTCGCAAGACGAAAAGTGCGTTTTTTTCTTGTTTGATAGTCTTTTTAGTGTCATTGAAAACCAAGAAGAGCGTTTCTTTCCGGAAAGCCTGCGCAGTGGATTATATTTAGCGACAAGTGACGTGGCTTTGTTCATAAATAGTGTCCAATTATATTCTACAGTACGACTAAAAAATTCTGGCATGAACTCGTCAATGAATAATGCAAGCTCATTATTGATTGCTGTGTAATCGCCTCTCGAATATTCTCTGATAAATTTTGGATTGCTTTTCTGACATGTAACACGGCCCTTTACAAAAAAACAAAGATTGCTTATTCCGGGTAAACATGTTAATGAATGCACTAAATTAGGATTACTGACAAGGACCAGGTCAAGTGTGTTTGATGAAGTAGTGCCAGTTCTAGTAGGTCCAGATACAAGTTGCGCAAGATTGAAATTTAAGCGCAAGTTAATAAAATATTGACTTTCAGTGGACAAACCGAAAACGAAGGGAAATTGCGAAGCCCAACTTATTCTAGGAAAGTTTATATCTCCCAGAAGAAGCAACGGAGAGTGAGAAAATTCTGAGACGAGAAAATTAAAAACGTCATGCAGCTCATCGCAGAAAGTAGTTGGTGCATTTGGCGGCCGATAACAAGCACAGATCACTTTGTTTTGGTGGTCTATGACAGCACGCACACAAACCAACTCTAAGGACGTTGTAAGTGTAATCTTAGCAGACACTATATTGTCGGGAACGGCAATTAGAACGCCACCACCTGGTTTTAAATTGCGGTCACTACGGTACACAACATAATTCTTGTCGCAGTGAAACAGCTCTTCCCTATAAATTTTATCGGTCAACCAGGTCTCAGTCAATGCTACCACGTCAGCAGCGCATGAATCAATAATAGGTGTTAAAGGGTCGCATTTATTGATTAAACTGCGCACATTTGACATTAAAAATGATAAGCCTTGAGAAGACTGGCTGCGTTGCTGACGCCTAACATCTGTTAGGAAAAAGACACATCAGGACGGTGGTTTGTAGCGGCAGACGACAGTTCAGCAGTACTGGCGGCATTGCCCAAATGCAGTTCACAGACACTGTCGGTATCAGGGGAGTAAATGTAACATTTTTTGTTGATATACAGCTTGTTGTACCTCACAGTGAAAAGTTCGCCACCTTTTTTGCCAAAATCGTACAATTTTGTCCTGACAGTTCTGGTTGCCTTACAAAAGTCTTCACTTACGGAGACACCACTTGTTTTTAACTTGTTTTTGGAAGACAGAATTGTTTCTCTTAGTTTACAGGATGAAAACCGGACAATAACAGGTCTGGACTTATTAGGGACAAAAAGGCCATGCCTGTGTGCCCGGGAAATGCGATCATCGCTGCTATCTAGGTTCAGGCTTAAAGCTGAATTTGATATCGAGCAAACTTTTTCTTTTGACTGTGCCCAAGTTTCAGCAGCGGCATCTACTACGCCGTGAAATATTAAATTTTCTCGACGTGAACAGTCTTCAAATTCACTGAGCCGTTGGTTCAGTACGGCCATTTGAGACACGAGACTTTCTCCCTGTTGCCCCTCTGACGATCGAATGCTTTGTTCAACTGCCGAGAGCCTATTGTCGATATCGGCGATTTGTTGCTCCATTAAATACTGCGCCTCTTTGACTTCATTCAAAGCAGACATCACTTCTTCATGTTTGGAATCAAACTTGTCGTGCAGTGATTTAACGAGCTGAAGCAATTCTTTGTTAGGATCGTCTTTGGGGGGGCCAGGGTTTAGCTCTACGTCGCCGGACATGAATAGCAACTTAGCGATAAACACACATTCACATGTTAATTGAAACAACGTTTGTGGGCCTGGAAGCACTAGCAGCCAAACATTGGTTGAATTTTTACAGTGAAGTTGAGGTGCTGTACTCACCTGCACCCAAAAACGGAACGGTGTTTGAAACATGTTGACTGCTGTAGTGCTTCCATTCCCACTGAAGTGTCGTAAGTCATTTTAGCTGCTTTTAAGGCTTGCCGAAGTTGATGCGTCTGTCGATTTGGTAGCCGGGAATGACAGCGCTGCGGTGAGACGCGGCCAGCTTGCGCGAAATGTCTCGGTGGCCTCACAGCGGAACGGGTGCTTGTTCAGCCGGTTGGGTGAGTTGATGCCTCCGTCATTTGCTGCCGGGATCACCAGCACTTGCGCTTGCACAGAACCAGTGAGGCTGTTCCACGCGGCGAATCCGATGAATATACAGAAGAGTGTCAGCAAAACGAGTCTTTCTACTTTGCTTTCCAGGCCGGATGTTTCTGGGCAAGGCGCACACTCATCAAAACGGCCACACGTGGAAAGGCCAATGGTCCAGGCACTGGGGAATCGGGGTCAACCGGTGTCTGGCTGGAATCTGCAATCTGGGCGATGCTCTGCTTGCCAGGGTGAACTTGAGCCGCAGCAGCTGTGACTTCTGCCCGGGACGTGCCTTGAAGATAGGGCAGATATCAGTCTCGTTTAGGTAGGTGGCGAAAGAAGGCAACTCTTCTTTCGGCAACATGTGTGTGTATGTATAACACACACATGTGTGTGTATGTATATACATACATACACACATGCCTACATACATACGCACATACATACATACATACATACATACATACATACATACATACATACATACATACATACATACATACATACATACATACATACATACATACATACATACATACATACACACATACATACATACATACACATATGCATATACACACACACATAGATACACACACATGCACACACATACGCACATACATACAAACACACACACATACACACGTACATATACACACATACACACACATACAAACACACACATACATACGCACACATATAAACATAAATACACACATACACACACACATACCCAAACGCACATACATACACACACATACACACACATACATACAAACACATACACACACATACATACAAACACACATACGTACACATACATACGTTCACACATACATACGCACACATACACACACATATACATGCGCCTACACACACATACACACACATAAAATATACACACATACATACATACGCACACATACATACACACATACACACATACATACGCACATACACACATACACAAACAAACACACATACACATACATAAAAGCACACCCATACACACACACATACATTCACACATCCATACATGCACACATACATACATGCACACATACATACAGACACATACATAGAGACACACACACACACTAATACATACATACACAAACACTCACACATACACGCACACGCACGCGCACGCACACACGCACGTGCACGTGCATGCACACACACGCGCACGCACACACACACGCACAAACAAATACACACACATGCAAAACACACACACGCACTTACATACATACACATACACACACATACACACACACATACATACACGCACAGAAACACACACATGCATACATAAGCATACATACACACATACATACACACATACATACATACACATAAATTTACGCACATCCATACACGCACACATACATACCTACGCACATAAACATACACTCACACAGACATACACACATACATGCACACACACATTCATACACATACATACAAACACACATATATATACACACATACAAACACACACACATAAAACATAACACACACAAACACACACACACACATACACACACATACAAAAATACACATACACATACATACACACATACACACACATATGGCCATACACACCCATATATATACATACACGTACATATACATGCATACATACACATACATACATAGATACACACACATACATACATACATAAAGACATACATACACGCACATACACGCATACATACATATACACACATGCATACATACACACACATAAATACACGCACGCACACATACATTCATACACACACACGTATACAATTACAAACATACATACATACACACATGCACACATTCATACACACATATATATATATACACATACACACACATACAAAGGCACACACATACATACACACATACATACATAGGTACACACATACATACTTGCATGCATACATACATACACACATATACATGCACCCAAACACACATACACACATACATGTATACACACACATACACACATACATACATACTTACACACAGATACACACATACATACACAAATACACACACATACATACACACAAATACATACACACAGACACACACATACACACATACAAATACATACACGCACAAACATACACACACATACATACATGCACACATACATACTGACATACATAAATGCACACATACTTACATGCACACATACATACAGACAAACACACACGCTCACATACATACACACATACATACAGACACACACACACCAATACATACTTACATACACAAACACTCACACATACACGCCCACGCAAGGTCACACACACGCACGCACACACACACACACAAATGCATACACACATATACACGCGCACGCATACACAAGCGCACGCACACACAATCCAGTACGCGCGAAACACACACGTACGTGCACGCGCACGCACACACGCACGGGCACGCACACACGCACGGGCACGCACGCACGCGCACGCGCACGCACGCGCATGCACACCCACGCACACGCTCACACACACACGCACAAACACAGACATGCATACAGAGACATATAGATACATACACACACATACAAACACACGCATACACACACGTACATACATACATACACACACGTACACACATACATACACACATACATACACACATACACAAACATGAATAAACACACACACACGTGCACAGACGTGCATACATAAACATACGCACACACATACAAACACACACATACATACATACATACATACATACATACATACATACATACATACATACATACATACATACATACATACATACATACACACAAACATACATACATACATACACACATACACATACACACATACATATGTATGTGTGTATGTGTCGTTCAACTGATCAGAGAAGTCTTCAATTAGCATCTGAGTGCTTTTCCCCTGTCGAAAACCATAGTGGCAAGGCGATAAGATGTTGTGGCCATCGAGAAAGCTTGTCATCGTTAACGAGAAATGTTTTTCTACTATTTCTGCTATAGAAGGCAGACTTGATGTCGCAGGATATTTTTCAAGTTGATCACGCGCACCGCATTTGTGTAGAGGTATAACTATTGATGTTTTCAATTTTATGAGAACTTCTTGACTAGAAATATTGCGATTTATTAGTGCTAGCAGAACTTCATGGGTGTATTCAAGTGTACGGTGCAAGTCAGTTATAGAACCATCAATACCAGCAGATTTTTTACACTTCCAACTGAAAATGATAGATCGTAAGTCCTCTTGTGATATTATAGGTATATAAGCCGATTCGCTAACACTGTGACGTAAAGTGCACGGGCGTGCTTGGGAATTTGTGTGTTGAATTGTTCGAGAGAAATAGTTGTTAAATTCATCAGCAATCTCCTGTGCGTTATTGGCTTGACTCGAAAAAAAGTTTTTCAAAATATTTACGCAAGTGTTTGCGCCTCTAAAGGTGTTAATTAACGCCCAGGTTTTTTGCTGCTGTTACTGGCATCCTTAACTTTGGCTCGGAACTGGGTTCGTATAGCTGAGCGAATCATAGCACTAACCTTGTTTCTGCTTTGCTTAAATTTGGCTCGCAAGTCTGAACAGTTAAGATAACGCTTGCATTGTGTCCAAAGCAAGTTCTTTTCTTTTATTGCAGTGAGTAAATGTGTTGACAACCATTTATTATACATCTACGTTGTTTATTGTGTATCATTCGCGTCGCACTTTCTTTTAAGCTTATGAACGCTTCTACAAATTTATCCTATAGATCACTAGAAGACGTTATTGACAAAAAAGAATTCCAGTCATAATGAGCTACCAGATTATCAAATGTTTTGAATATAGCATCGAAATTAGTTTTTTTGTATTGGTTGGCATCGTCGTGATTGAGCCGCAAACAAAGTGATGGCAAGCTATCTTCGTCTGTACATACACACATACAGATACATACACATACACACACACACATACATACATACATACACACACATACACACCCATACACACATACATACATACAAACACACACACAAATACGCACATACACATACATACACGCACACACATATACACATACATACATTCACATATAAATATTGACATACATTCATGCACACATACATACAGGAACACACATGCACACATACATACAGACACACACAAGCACACAGACACACACACGCGCACACACGCATACACACACACGCACACACACATGAACACACACCACACACACACAAATGCACACACACGCACACACACGAACACACAAATACAGACACACACACATACATACACACACATACATACATACACACGTACATACATGCACACACATACACACACTACATACATACACCATAAATACATACATACACACACATTCACAAGCACATACTTACATTCATACATACATACACACATACATATACACACATACATACACACATGCACACATACACACACATGCAAACACATACATACACGCACACATACATACATAAATACATAGATACATACATACATACATACATACATACATACATACATACATACATACATACATACATACATACATACATACATACATACATACATACATACATACATACATACATACATACATACATACATACATACATACATACATACATACATACATACATACATACATACATACACACACACACATACACACATACATACAAACATACAAACCAAGGGTATATTCTTACTTTATTTGCTTCAGTTTCATTTTACTGTACTTCTGTCTCCCTGCTATGTACATCACAATCATTCTCATTTCTACATTGTACAAGAGGTCCCCTTGCAGTCTCGGACTATGGGACTTTTTTCTGTATATCATGCACATGTATTCTTCTTCATTTAGCACAATAAAACCTTCTGTTCTGTTCTGTTCGTACACACATACATATATACATACACATACACATGCATACATACATATATACATACACACATATACACATACACACACATACATTCGTACACACATAAACACATACATATACACACATATACATACCCACGTGCACACATACATATATATACACACACATACGTACACACACCTACAAACATACACATACACTTACATAAATATACACACATACATACATGCACATAGACTACACACATACAAATACATACATGCACATAGACACCTACATACTACGTACACACATAAATACATACACACACATATATAAATGCACACACATACACATACACACACATCAATACATACATACATACATATACACACATACATACATACTTAGACATGCATACACACACACACACGTATGCACAAATACATACAGACACACACACGCACAAATACCGACACATTCACACATGCACACACACATACAGACAGACACACACATACATACATACAGACACACACACGCGCACAGAGACTCGCATGCACACAAACCCGCACGCACACGCACGCACATACATGCGCGCACGCACACGCACCCACGCACACACGCGCACACGCACACTAACGCTCACGCATGCACACACGCACACGATCGTGCACACACACGCACACACACACGCACACACACATACACACACATGCATACACACACATCCACACTTATACATACACACATACATACACACACCCATACATACACACACGTACATACATACATACATACATACATACACCCGTACATACATACATACATACATACATACATACATACATACATACATACATACATACATACATACATACATACATACATACATACATACATACATACATACATACATACATACATACATACATACATACATACATACATACATACATACATACATACATACATACATACTGTAATGAGCGAGGCAGACACAACATGTGTTCATCGGGCAAGCTGTTCTATTCTGTACTTCATCTTTCTCTGCTTCTTCCAGCTAGCTCCTCGCACCCAGAGCCCTGATTCCGCTGCTCTTTGTATATTAACGCTAGATCGATCAGATCAAAAAGAGATGACATAATTACCTTTATATATTCTTGTAATACGGCGTTCATTGTACTTATGTTTACCGAAACATGGTATGATGATGACACTGAGCATCTTGTAATGTCCGTGTACAAACACTTCTTCCTGAATTGTAAAGAGAGTAGAGGAGGTGGTGTGGCCTTGCAAACTAATTTTTCTGGATTTCAGTTGATTAATGACTACACTGTTGCCACGGAAGACTCGGAGTTTTCGTGCGTTAGAAAAGACTCCCAAATGTTTGGGGTTATTTATCGACCACCACATGGTAGCATACGCAGGTTCCTTGGTTTTTTCGATAAACTGCTCTCATTTGCGAGCAACAATGCATATACCCTAACTATAGGTGGTGATTTGAATATTGATGTATTTAAAGATTCAGCGCCTGCTGTTGACTTGCTAATCACACTCCAATGTAATGGGTTTCGCAATGAATTCACTATTCCAACCCGTGTTACCACTACATCCACATCTTTGCTTGACCCGTTCATCCCAAACACAGTTGCTGAAAACCTAATCTCCCGCGTCATAATCTCCGATTTGAGTGATCATCTGCCTATCATGCTAATACTTGAACTGCAATCAACGCCTAAAAACCAAAATGAAATGAAAACATACCGAGACATATCCACACGTACATTTGAGGATTTTAGGGAAAGACTTTTGCTCATTAATTGGAGTGAGATAACGGCCCTTACAGATGTGAATAATGCGTACGATAAGTTTCTACACATATTTAAACAGTGTTATTACGCTTCTTTCCCAGTTAAAGCATACCACGGGTGCAAGAGGGCTTGCAAACCGTGGGTCACTCGAGACTTGCTAAAATTAATCAACGTGTAAAACAGAATGTTTGAGGCTTTCCTTAAGACACGCAACAGCGAAACGCTGCAAGAATTTAAATGTTTCAGAAACAAATTGAACAAAGCCATTTAAAAAGCAAAAGAAGGATATTTTAGAAGAATTTTCGACAATGACTGTCTACGAAAGAGCGACGTAGTCTGGAAAAAAATAAATAATTTCTTGAACAGAAGGCTATTATCAGACGCCGTTGACTCTATGGTGGTTGATAATGTGTGACTAAGCGGGGAAACACTCGCGAACAGTTTCAACGACTTTTTTGTCCAGATAGGAAACACGGATACTTCCCCGGTTACTTCTGTAGATGTTCCACGGTTATCACGGTCTTTATTTTTTCAGTCTACTTCTGTTTCTGAAATGATTACTATTTTTCCGGCCTTCGGAATAGTCGTAGCCCCGATGCAGACGGATTAGTAATTAAACCCGTTAAGTACGTACTAGATTTCATCGCTCCTGTCATCGCACACGTATTTATCAAAGCTATCTCATGTGGCGTTTTTCCAAGTAGCATGCGAGTTGCTAGAGTGACAGTAATTCATAAAAGAGGCGACAAAAATAGCTTCACCAACTACCGTCCAGTCTCGATAATGCCAGTTTTTTCGAAAGGCCTTGAGAAAGTTAATAATACTCGCATCGAGAACTTTAGTAGAAGATTTAATCTCTTAACTACCTATCAATTCGGATTTAGAAAAAATTGCTCCTCAGAGGACGCACTCTTTTTTCAAAAAGAGCTCATATTAGAAAACATAGAAAACAAAACATTCATAGTAGGACTATATTTCGATTTTAGCAAAGCCTTCGATCGTGTCAATCATGATATTCTCTTACAGAAAATGGAATGATATGGGTTTCGGGGAGTTGCATCACAACTTCTTCGCTCCTACCTAGACGAAAGACTTCAATTTACCGAAATGGGCACTTACAGATCACGTCTCAGGCGTATCTCTTGTGGAGTACCACAAGGCAGTATTTTAGGGCCAATGCTTTTCCTGATTTACATTAATGATGTAATACAATTAAACAACACTTGTGAGTTAATCATTTACGCCGATGATTGCACTGTCTTTTTTAAAGGTCAGGAATTATGTAGCATTGAAGCTGAAGCAAGTACGTTCTGTTCGAAGCTGAATGACTGGTGCAAGGCGAACAGCCTTGTATCGTATGAAGCCAAAATTAAGTGTGTTACATATCGTGCTCGTGGCGCGCTAGCTGTAGTACTTCAGAAGCTTGTCCTATGTCCGTTCGCTGTTCGCATTGAAAAATGCGTTAAAATACTTGGGATCATCTTCAACGAGCACATGGCATGGAATGACCAGGTAAACGTGGTTACGCTGAAATTGGCTAAGACTGTAGGACTAATTAGCCGTCATCGACACATACTACCAGCTAAAATAAAGAGATTGCTTTACGATGTGCTTTTTATTTCCCACCTATGTTACTGCTTCCTGGTATGGGGTAAAACTACAGCCCTTAATATGTCAAAACTGAGCGTGTTACAAAAGAAAATGGTTCGACCTATTTCAAATGCTCCCTTTCTAGAACACACCGCCCCTCTTTTCAAACAACATCAAATTGTGAAAATACCAGATCTATATACTTACAAATTGCTTTGCTGCAACAAAAAGGCAGCACTCGGGAAATCGGACACACTTCTTAAACTCGCGAACCTTGCACAAAACGCAATTTCTTATCATGTCCGATATCAACCGCCTCGGCACGTTCCATTCTCACGCACACACTATGGCACACAACGCACCCGGCACATCGTCCTAACAACATTAAACTAATTCGAAATGCAAGGAACAGATGTTTTATTCCACACAAAAAAAAAGAAATTAGAAGTATGTTCACATAACTAACTTGCCTTTTCCAATATTGCAGTATACACGTGTTTCGCAAGTTATTTGTGTTTTCCTTTTTTCTTCATTATTCATATGACGTATATATATATATAAATATATATACATATTTATATATATATAAATATATATATATATATATATATATATATATATATATATATATATATATATATATATATATATATATATATATATATATATATATATATATATATATATATATATATATATCTAGCGAGTGTCTTCTGTGAATCCAGTGATGAATAGAAATTGGCTTGAGCGGACAAACGTGCGAAAACCTTTATTGCTCCTACGTTTCGGCCGGGGTCCGGCCTTCGTCCCTGACGAAGGCCGGACCCCGGCCGAAACGGCCGATTCTCTGACGATTCCCTGACGAAGGCCGGACCCCGGCCGAAACGTAGGAGCAATAAAGTTTTTCGCACGTTTGTCCGCTCAAGCCAATTTCTATATATATATATATATATATGTATATATATATATATTGTAATGAATTAATGAATCTGAGTAACGGACGCTCTGCTGGCAACGAAGAAGACGATGATGATCGGTGGCTGCAGTAGTAGCTCGCGCACGCCGCTCGCCATTAGCCAGACCTGCCTGATAAAGGACATTTTGCCAAGCTACGTCTGAACCTTTCTCGACGTACAACACCTCTATTTTAAGTGGTGGAGGAGCCGGGGTTCCCATCAACCTGGAACTTCGCAATCGGACGCTACCCTCACCGTTCACCATGACTGCTCCTGGCCCTTCTCAAGCTGCCTCACCAACGACAGTCTACTGTACTGGCGCGCCTCGGCAACGCGACCCACCAATTTTTCACGGCAACGATGAACAAGACGTCGAGGACTGGCTCGTCGAGTACGAAATCGTAAGCGCTTCCAACAAGTGGAACGCCTGCGACCAGCTCACAAACGTGCGCTTTTACCTCGCTGATGTGGCCAGCCTCTGGTTCAAGAACCACCAAGGCAAAATTACCAACTGGTCCGCCTTCAAGACCACCATCTCCGCGGTCTTCGGCCGTCCCACCGTGCGCCGGCTTCACGCGGAACAGCGTCTCCGTAGTCGAGTCCAGCGCAGGGACGAGACCTTTACGAGTTACATTGAAGATGTCTTGTCCCTTTGCAAGCGCGTCGATGAATCTCTAACCGAACGCGACAAAATCAAGCACATCATCGAAGGAGTTGACGACGACACCTTCCAGATGCTCGTCGCTAGGAATCCACAGACCGTCACCGATGTTGTCCACCTCTGTCAGGAGTACGACGAGTTGCGTAAGCAGCGTGTCTCGACGCGCAGGGCCGCAGAAGATACGGCTGAAGTTTCCGCCCTCGTACACGACGTCGCTGCTGATCACACCGTCTTACTCCCCCAAATCAAACAATTCATTCGTGAGGAAGTTGCGCGTCAGCTTTCTCTTGTGGCCGAAGCATCCGCGCCAGTGACCTCGCTAGACCCACGTCTACGCCAGGTCATTGAGACACAGGTCACGCAAGCACTGCCTCCATCGCCACCTGTTCCTACGCCGCTGACCTACGCTGCCGTCGTTGCTAGACCCCCAGCCCCACCTGTCTCTGGCGCATACCGGGGCACCGGGTCCTCCTACCCTACGACGCTGCCTACATACACGGCACCCCATCCCGTTTCGCCCCCTGCACCTTCTGTCGTTAACCCATGGCGCACCTTGGATAATCGACCCATCTGTTTCGCATGCGGTTTCGTGGGACATATAGCACGCTACTGTCGCCGTCGCAACTTCCAGCCTCCAGACCATGGGAATTCTGCAAATTACCAGGCTGCCCAGAATCCCCAGCGACCATCTTCTCCTATCACCGACTCATTGTCCCCACGACGCCCCGTCGATTCTCGCCGGTCACTACCACCCCGTCGCCGATCTGTCTCCCCGATGCTTCGGCGCACGAGCCCCGCTCGAGAGGAAAACTGACAGCCGCAGTTCCGGAGGCAAGAACTGCGTCGTCGTCGAACTTTCTAAGACCTCCTCTTTGTCCGTCCAACGAAATTGATGTGCTAGTAGAAGGTGTTGCTGTACGTGCACTTGTCGACACAGGCGCCGTCGTTTCTGTAATTAGTAAAAAACTGTGTCGCGATTTGAGAAAAGTTACAACGCCGCTTACGAATCTTGCTCTGCGTACAGCCACCTCCCATTTCATCGCGCCGACAGCTCAGTGCACAGCACGCGTTCTTATTCAAGATGTTTGGTACGCCGTCAACTTTGTTGTTCTCCCACGTTCATCTTACGATGTGATACTACGATGGGATTTCCTTTCTACCCATCAGGCCCTCGTCGACTGCGCTCGTGCTGAACTCACGTTGACGAATCCGTGCCTTGACATCGACCACCACAGTCCCTCGAAAGTGTTTGCCGCAGCTGACGTCCGCATCACGCCGTTGTCCGCCGTCCTAGTGCCGGTGTATTCCCCTGCTGCTACTAACTCGACGCTCCTGTTCCAACCAACTATAGCTAGTGTGCAACACCGAACCATCGTCCTCCCGTTTGCCGTCATCAACTTTTCCAATGGTTCGGCGGTACTTTATGCGTGCAACGTTTCTGCTTGCCCATACATCCTGCTACGCGGTGAGTGTCTGGGAAGCCTCGAGACCTTAAATTGTATTTTCGAAGACCCGATCTATCCAGACAAGCCATTTCTACCGACTTGTGCCATTACACCCGCAACTGACGCTAATGAACCTATGGATGTATTCCGCAAGTCCATCGATTGTAACCTCACGCCTGGGCAGCAGAAACAGCTGATCAAGCTCCTACAGCGTTTTCGAGCCTCGTTTGACCACAATCAGCCTTCCTTAGGTCGAGCGTCATCTGTTGTACACCGTATAGATACCGGTCAAGAGACGCCATTACGGCAGCGTCCATATCGTGTGTCAACTACCGAACGCCGTGCCATCAATGAACAGGTTGACGACATGCTGACACGTGGCATAATTGAACCGTCAAGCAGTCCCTGGGCCTCTTCAGTTGTGTTGGTGAAGAAGAAGGACGGATCCATCAGGTTTTGCGTGGACTACCGGCGTCTCAACCGAATCACGCGCAAGGATGTCTATCCGCTGCCACGCATTGACGATGCCTTGGACTGCCTACAGGGAGCCGATTTTTTCTCTTCTTTAGATCTCCGCTCTGGATACTGGCAGGTACCCATGGCAGAGGCTGATCGTGAAAAAACTGCTTTCATCACGCCCGACGGGCTTTACGAATTCACAGTGATGCCCTTCGGCCTCTGCAACGCGCCAGCTACTTTCGAGCGGATGATGGACTCTATCCTTCGAGGCCTCAAATGGAACGTTTGCCTTTGTTATTTAGATGATATTGTAGTCTTTTCAACTGATTTTGCAACCCATTTAACCCGCCTCGAGAAAGTCCTCGCGTGTATTTCTGCCGCGGGGCTGCAACTGAATCTGAAGAAGTGCAATTTTGCCGCTCGAAAGCTTACGATCCTTGGCCACGTGGTTTCAAAAGACGGCATTCTTCCTGACCCTGCCAAACTTACAGCCGTTTCAGCGTTTCCCAAACCGACCACCATGAAAGAGCTCCGAAGCTTCATAGGCCTTTGCTCTTACTTCCGGCGCTTCGTCCGCAATTTCGCGACGATCATCGCTCCTTTGACCAAGCTCCTCGCCGGCTCCAGAGACCTTTCAGCCTGGTCTGCCACCTGTGACGACTCTTTCAATGAACTGCGCCGCCTCCTCACGTAGCCGCCTATTCTGCGACACTACGACCCATCGGCACCCACAGAGATCCACACCGACACTAGTGGTGTCGGGCTAGGCGCTATTCTTGCGCAGAAGAAAGACGGCTTCCAAGAGTACGTGGTTGCCTACGCAAGCCGAACTCTTAGCAAAGCCGAAAGCAACTATTCTGTCACTGAAAAGGAATGCCTCGCCATTATTTGGGCGATAGCAAAAATTTCGACCTTACGTGTACGGGCGCTCTTTTGACGTCGTGACTGACCACCACGCTCTCTGCTGGTTGTTGTCATTGAAGGATCCAAGCGGTCGCCTCGCCCGATGGGCATTACGCCTCCAAGAATATAATATTCGCGTGGTCTATCGCTCCGGCCGGAAACATTCGGACGCAGACGCCCTATCCCGTTCGCCTCTACCCCCTGACCCGGACTGCTGCGAAAGTATAACCTGTGATGCCACTGCCGTCACCATCGCCGACATGCCATCTGAGCAACGCAAGGACCCTTGGGTTGCTTCAATTCTAGACATCCTGGCTGGGCGGACGGCTTTCCCCCCTTCTCGCACGTTGCGTCGGCAAGTGGAGCACTTCGCCACTCGCGACGACGTGCTGTACCGACGCAACTATGCACCCGGTGGACGTCAGTGGCTACTCGTGATTCCACGTCATCTGCGATCCGAAATTTGTTCCACGTTTCATGACGACCCCCAATGTGGCCACGCAGGTTTCCTGAAGACTTATTCTCGCATACGTCTCCGATATTACTGGCGTGGCATGTACCGTTTTATACGACAATACGTTCGGGCCTGCTCGACGTGCCAGAGACGAAAAACTCCCCCTTGTCACGCCAGCGGTACCTTCCTACCCTTACCATGCCCATCCCGACCATTCGACCGCGTCGGCATCGATATCTATGGTCCCCTTCCCAACACTGCTGACGGTAACCGCTGGATCATAGTTGCCGTCGACCATCTCACGCGGTATGCCAAAACTTCATCCCTTCCCTCGTCTACAGCAAAAGACGTTGCGACTTTCGTTCTTCACAACATCGTATTACGTCATGGAGCACCTCGGGAGTTACTGAGCGATCGTGGTCGCGTATTCTTGTCAGAAGTCATCACAGCATTGCTGCGTGAGTGCCACGTCGTTCACCGCACTACAAGCGCCTATCATCCCCAGACCAATGGAATGACAGAGCGCTTCAACCGCACCCTTGGTGACATGCTGTCTATGTATATTTCGTCAGACCACTCCAATTGGGACCGAGTGCTCCCGTTTATCACGTTCGCTTATAATACCGCCATTCAAAGCACTACTGGGTTCTCTCCTTTTTTCCTTCTTTACGGACGCGAACCTTCTTGCACTATGGACACCATTCTTTCGTACAAACCTGACTCCTCAGAGTCCACGACTTTGTCTCAAGCCGCTACATACGCTGAGGAATGCCGCCAACTGGCAAGAGCATTCACAACCCAAGACCAAGGACGCCAAAAGCACCACCATGACGCATCAAATAACACCACTTCCTACGATCCAGGTTCACTCGTCTGGCTGCATGTTCCCTCTGCTACACCTGGCCTTTCTACCAAGTTGGTCCCCAAGTATCACGGTCCATATCGTGTGCTACAAAAAATGTCAGCGGTGAATTACCTCATCGAGCCACTGGAACCATCTTCTGACCAACGTCGTCGTGGCCAGGAAATTGTCCACGTCTCGAGACTTAAGCCCTGCTACGACCCTCCCGTGTTTTCTTGTCCATAGGTCGCCAGGATGGCTCCTTATTTCGCGGGGAGTAATTGTAATGAATTAATGAATCTGAGTAACGGACGCTCTGCTGGCAACGAAGAAGACGATGATGATCGGTGGCTGCAGTAGTAGCTCGCGCACGCCGCTCGCCATTAGCCAGACCTGCCTGATAAAGGACATTTTGCCAAGCTACGTCTGAACCTTTCTCGACGTACAACACCTCTATTTTAATATATATATATATATATATATATATATATATATATATATATATATATATATATATATATATATATGCGTGTGTGTGTGTGTGTGTGTGTGTGTGAATCACATGCGCATGCATATTAGTATATTAGTACATAACTGCGCATTGTACATTTCAGTCTACTTGCAGTGCTTAATATATTTCTTTCAATTTTTTTTTCTTCTTCTCTGGCTTTGTTCTACTTTTTGTTTTGTTTCTTGTCCTTGTTTTTCTTTTCGACTTTTTTCTTTTTTCCTCGTTACTCATCTTTAGCAAGTGTATAATTAGGTACATTTGACCTTGTAGTGCACCTGCGCCCGTAGTGAATGCACTATGATATCAATTTGAAACTGTTGAGCTACTATTATTATGCATTTTTTCCCCGCATTTATCAGGTGATGTATCCTGTCGTTTCGCCACCGATGGGTGGCTGGGGCTTGTCAAGCTGTCATTGGACAGCTCTTTTCCCGGCCACCTTTTTTCGCCGTAAATGTTTTTGTTTTTGCTGAAAAAAAGTTCTTTGATTGATTGATTTAATTAGGTGGTCCCCATATAACAGTAAAATCAAACATAAGAAAATAAAGAAATAATCGCAGTGCAAAACAAGTGAGGTGGTTGAGTGGTCGATCAATGACATTGACTGGCACATCTTGTTAAGCATTTTTTATTGGGTTCTTCGTGAGTACGTGAAACAGTGAATAAAAAACATGTGCAGCTGTACATTTAACTTTCCTATCTTGCGTACGGCCAAAGATTGAAATGACCATACACCATTTGCGCAAATAATGACCACTACACGCCTATTTTGCGTTCATTCCTGCAAGCCTCCAACAATATTAAAGAACAAATGAATATTGGGAAGAAGGCAGAAAATACGTATGAGGACATGAATCACGAGAGCAGTAATATGCTTCGGATGGCACGAGAGCCTAATACACATGTGCTTCTGATAGAAATTTTCGCAAATTTTCTGATGTTAAAGTTTGAGGAACAACTTACTTCTCGCGTCATTATATTGTCTGGTCGTAAATAGTGTCATTTGAACAAAATATTAAGAACATCGCAAACTGTGCGTAAAAAACAAAAATACATTATTTGAAGCGCACTAACTTTTGTGATAAGTTTTTCCTCTCATTCTGAAAATAATTTTGCATTTTCTTTTCTATGTGAAACGCCGAGAACCAATCTATATTATTCAGAGACGTGTCGCAGTAAACATATGGTATGATGTTTTCATTTTCAGAAATATATGTTCACGTACGGGCGAGAAAACTTAGCTTAAAAATTGTACATGCGTTCTTGAGAACAAGTTAACAGTAATCATATAATGGTAGCCTTTCTAAATAAAAAATATCATTCCATCTTTTAGTTTTTTTTTTCATGCAACCGCGTCCTGTTGAATGAGTGGCTGATTCCGCAACTGTGATCACGTCAGTGCCCCGAAGAGAGATGACATTCGATGTAATGTTTGACCAGTTAAAATTGGTTCTGTTTCCACCCGCTCAAACTGAAAAAGAATGAGTACTTTACCGGGGAGTGCAGTATTAAAAGACAATGCACGATGCACCACCGATTTCCCCGCCCCTCGTGCAGCCTTAGCGAATGCACCACGATCGTGCGTCGATAGACTGCAGCGCCCTCGGCGCATGCATCAGCGGCAAGGACACGGCAAACTAGCCAGTATATTCTAGGGACCATACTTCTACTACAGTGCCCTACCAGCAAAATATGATTCAGCCAAGCATGGTAAATTATCAGTGGCCAAGCTGTTCATGCTTGGAAAGTTATTGGAGGCCAAGGGAAGTATGTGCTTGGGAAGTGTGACAAGCCTACCATCAGCCAAGCATAGGAAGGCCATGCTTGGCAAATCATTTGAAACACCCCTTTCTGTGATTGGCACTGTTTTGGAATACCATGCAAGAGCCAACTATGTTCTTGGCATGGGAGCCAAGCATTTTGGCCAATGAAATTTTTTGCACATTTACTTTAGTTTTTTTTGCCTTGGCTACAATTTCATCGTCTGGCTACTTTTTTCCAGATTTTTACATGCCCCTTCCGCGAGAAGTAACAAGGCAAATATTTTTGTTGATTCAGCTTTATTTCATCATCATCATTCATGTTTATTTAACACATGACATATAGAAGACAATATGCTATTTTTTATCCTTTCCTGAACTCTTGCAATTCTGAAGTGTTGCTTGGGCTTTTTTTGGAGTCATCTGTTGTAGTGGCATGCCTTCGATGCATAGGTGCACCTTCTTGATCTGAAGCAAACATCAGCCATCCTTTTGTTAAGTCCAAAACAGCTGCGTCAGTTTTGTTGAACAAGGTATGTCTCACCTTTAAAATTAAAAAAATAAACATGGTCGTCGTCTTCGTTAATAAGCCATCTCTTAGGCAATCGCTTTTACCAATTTTCAACACAGCAGCAACATTTGTTGGGAAGCTAATTGGTTATGCATGACTATGAAGATGACAGCACCTGCACTGACAAGAAGAGTTGTTGGACTGTATGATGCATTTTATTACTGGTGTAGTGCCCATTGTCATGTGAGAATACCATCAATACGGAAGAAATGAAAAAGTTCTTTTTACATCCATCTATCCTCGCACCCTTTTCCAGACAAATAAAAGAAGTTTTTTTTTCTGGTAGCAATAAGAAAACAGCATTGGCACTGAAGCACTGTTAAATGTCCTTGTTTTTTTCTTGTATGAACGTACATTTATGTTTATAAACGTTACTGGGGTAGTTTGTCAATGCACCTTTATTTACGAAGGTTATTTTTGTCGTGTTGATTCTGTTGTCAATGGTTTCTTTTATTTCAATGCTCATTATTGCAGCCCTACTGCCTAGCCGTACAGCTGACAGTTAAACGGTATGATTGGGTATGTGCTCTGGTTCTCAGCTACCACAAATCGGCAAACTGATAGAACAGGAAATAAGATTATATATACAGCATTTAATTGGTGAGCATATGGTGGCAGTGAAAATGTTTGAATGCTCTATCTTACTCCAGATGGCAGAAGTTGGCTTTTTTCAGGAAGGCAGCATATATAAACTGAAAAAAAGATTCTATTAGTAGGTCAAGTTTCCGAACACCAGTGATGCTCTATGTGCAATATTCTGGTCCTGATGAAACATTTTCTAAAGAACGGCAACAAAGATATCACAGCATGGAGAATTTTAAGCAACAAAAAGCCATGAGGATGTTACCAATGAAAGCCAAAGCAAGCAATCAATTTTTTTGTTGGTCCTCACCAAGCAGAATTAGCAACACATTCGCAAGCTTTTATTAAATCGAATTTTTTCACGGTGATCCAGCAGTACTTCTTTGTAACCGCATTGCATACAGCATGGTGGAGCTTTCTGTGCACGGCTTATTCGGCATTGCTGACATTGTCTAGAACAAATAGCTGATCTGTAAAAGAGGAACAATACATAAATTGAAAAGTGGACAAATGTAACAGATTCATAAAAACTGTCTGTACTATATGCAGTGGTTGTGGTGCCAAGTGAAAAATAATGTTGCCATAACAAAACAACATCAGCTGATCAAAATATTCCTTGCACATTCTAAACAGTAATTGTGAGGCTGGCAAAAGCTATGTCTTCGCAGTACAAGACTGTGAGGAAAATTCACAAAGTCCGATTCATTTTATTGTAAACAGCAAGACGGATAATTGATCCCAGCTCGTATATATATATATATATATATCATCACACCCTTCCCGAAACTGTAGGTACCATAAGTACCATAAGTCCAGGTATACATAAGTGATCCTAATATTTCACCCATTGTCTAAACATGTTCAAATATTTCGCTTTCACATTTTCAAACTTGCCATGTTTTCGTTCATGCAGCTCTTCAACTTGTGCAGCAAGAAAGCGGCAATTGTAATTTTCATGGTATCTGGATATTGGTAAAGATTTAATACCTGTTGTATGCACAGACTTGTGAGGTAGCGTGACTTTACCTGACATTCCTTCTCTTTCATATGTCGGAATTTGACTCAAGCTTTGCGCCTGATAAGCCATGCAGGCTACTTTAGAAGCGAAAATAAGCTGCAGTACTGCGCTCGTACGGCCGTTCTTACTCTTTCTTTTGTTTCCGTTACGTCTTCTCAATCTGCTCTGTTGATGATAATTAGCGCTAGTCGAGGCTAACAAATTATCGAGTAAAGCGGCTTGCATACGGCTAGAAACCAGTGGTAACCATGCGCACTGGTGTATAGCGCTGAGCGAAGCGATAACTGCGCGTAAGTATCTCAGCTGACTCTGCATGTGATTTCTTGTTTTTATTACTCTTGATTCTCGCACGCGCATTGTCATCGCTCTTTTAGCTGTGCGAAAAAGCTTCATGTTGTTCCGTTCTCATGCCTGTTTATTTCGCGCGTTTTTACGCACGCACCGACGTTCTCAAGCTGTATATCACTAGACCCTGACCACTCTGATGCCCCTTGACACTTGAATTTTGGCATTGTCTTGCTGCCCCATGGCGCTAAAAAAATTCTTAGAGGGGTCGTGAAACGCTCGCTCTAAAACGACAATGCGACACCACCAGCGTCCACACGTACTGACTATGTGACATCATCATAAATAATGCTCTGCCTATCAAAGAACGCAGAACTATTCGGTACTTGCGAGTGCGTGCAATCGGGACAACCATCAGCGTCTTTGCCATACGCAATCGGCGCTCACTTGAACTCTGCAGCTAACGTCACATAAAGTAGTGTTCTTGTGGTACGCGGATCATGTATGGCAGACGCTGATGAGCGCCTCTTGCACGCGCTCATTATGCCGTAGAGTTCCGCGTTCCTTGGTACGCAAAGCACCTATGCAGGTACACTCGGGCTGATGATATAGTTAGTGCGTGTGGCTGCCAATGGTGCCGCGTGGTCATTTTAAAGCGACCATCTCACGACCCCTTTGAAGTTTGGAAGCTCCATTCCACACCGCTTTATTAAAGCTAAGTAGGCTTTAAGTGCCGTTTGTGAAAACGCAGCGCAAAAAAACTACAGCACGTAGCAGGCGCCGCTGGCTTTCCGCACGCTCCCTAGTGAGGAAACCGGAACTACAACTCCATAAAAAAGAAGAAAGAAAAGATACTTTACGGTGTCTGCTATGCTTATTTACCTGAAATTCAGTACTTCTAACCACAATGCCTGAGAGGACAGCTTGGAGGTCTAAGAGGTCTGGCAAACTTTCCGTAAATGTTCTGTTTTTCCGCATACATATTGAATTTATGTTCATTCAGCATGCCGAGTTTGTTCACATATCTAACACTGTATCACAAGAAATTTCATTTCCTTTTACTCTCACAGCGATGTTATTATATCTGCTAGGTATTATGCGTTACTAACTTCCATGTTGTATTGTTTTTATTTCCCAGTAACTGGTAATCTTTTATTTATTTTAGCCCCTTTTCAACGGGTAAGTAGGGGCAAGTGGAGCTCGCAGTCTTCGTGCTTTTTTTTTTGGAGTAACAGACAGGTTGGCAATTTATGTAGGTCACAATGAATTATAGTGATTCATGAAACATGCGATAAAGGTGCTAATTCGTCTCCCATAAGAAAACACTGCTCAGCGACTCATGAGGCAAGTGCTACAACGAATACAAAAGGAGCGAGCTGAATATAGGAGATGCGCTTTTTTATTAGTTTCCTTTTTGAAAGACTACTTTCTCTGTATGTAGTCTTGAATGTAGGGTGGGGTGGAGAGCAGGGCTCGAGTCTCGTTCCTTCATGAGACCACTCTTTATCTTCATACCAGCCGACACACCCTCCCCTTTCTTTTTCTTAAAAGGAGTACTGAAACAAAATTAGGAAAGCGAGATAACCTGTCAGATATATTTGTGTAGACACACACGACGTCTACGAAATGTAAACAAATATTGTCGCCCTCCCGGTATACTAAATATGCCTTCGTTATTCGGGTAAGCAAACAACTACCCCTTTCGTCATGAGCTTTGTGTTGGCTACCACTCTCTCTTGGCGGACCATTTCAACGGAAAGATGGGACAGACTTGCACGGGAATACAAAAGCTGGTGTTCGAGCTTCAGCGGCGCTTTTTGAAGGGGTCACGCATATTTACAACGCCGGAGAAGAGATCACAGCAGCGCATATAAAGCTTTCGTTGAAAAGATTGGTCGACATGATTATTCACGTGCACGTGGTTTTGTGTGTCAATCTAACCAGTTAGCTTTGCACAAAAGCCCATGATTTATTTCCTAGAAGGAAAAATATTCTGGGTCCTGATGTGTTCTTGGTTCTGCCCAGATGACCGGAGCCAGCCAGAGTACCGGGGAGATGTCGAGGAGAGGAGCCCGGAGCTGCTAACCATAACTTTTATTTACAACATATACATGTAGCGTGTTGTTACATGATGAGAGCAGCATCATAGAAGCTCTCGATGGAAGCATGATGGGAGCTTTGGTGAGCTTGTAAGAGCTTGTCGGGAGTGCCTCGGCGCTCGCATTTTATGTCCTGGTTTTCTCAGGATTCCCTGCAGAAAAGAAACACGATGGAGGCCATGACAATTCAATGAAGTTTGTCATCTTCACCTGCGCCTCGAAAGGGGAAGGTAAAACGTCACCTCCTTCCTAACCCACAAAAAGGGGAAGAGGCACGCCCAGTTTAGCCCATGGCGAAGGAGAAAACACTGCTCACCACGCACGACACAGCACAGCACGAAGATGTTGAGTCTTACATGGAAGTCCGTTTCGTAGTCTATTGCAGTGATGGGTATGCGGCACCAGGCAGACCACAAACTGTGGAAACAGAAGCATCAAGGCGGCACGAAAAACGTGGGAAATGCATCCGCAGATGGTTCTCAAACGCTGGGCCTTCTTCCCCGGGGCACCTTGACGACAAAGCAAGCCGCCTCGACAGCCAACAACTCATCCTAATCCGTCAGTCGGTCAGGCGTGTCCAAAGGGTTTTACGAGGGGCGCCCACGACCTGGAATAACTAGAAGAACAATTTCTCTGTTGTCACCGCTATTGGTGCATCTCTGGGAGCGTTGACTCGGAAGAAATCCGCCACAATGTCTCATGCGTCAAAGCGGCGTCAAGCCTGGCAGGCCGATCATAACAGTCCCCCCTCACTCGGTGCTCTGTGGAACAAGACTTCAACAAATATCATCACGCGCTCGAGCAAACAAGCTTTCCGGTCGTGGGTAGTTGGCTGGCTGCTGCAAAAAAAGCGATATTTTTAAAGACAATAGTCTGTCTTGAAGACCTTCGACGGAAATATTTTGGTCTCCCTGTCTGTCTGTCTTTCTGTCTGTCTGTCTGTCTGTCTGTCTGTCTGTCTGTCTGTCTGTCTGTCTGTCTGTCTGTCTGTCTGTCTGTCTGTCTGTCTGTCTGTACATTTGTCTGTTTGTGTGCCCTAACGATACCTCAAACGGCACCGAACGGACAACCCCATCCACAGCATCCACCAATAATGCTCAAGGTTTAGCTTTCATAGTTGTGCTATTGTCAATTAAAAAAGCAAATATGCGCATACCTGAGGCGCAATAACAAAATGTATATGTTTTGTATGTCTGCCTTTATACTAGAAGAGGACACACACAAAACACTCAAAGGACTGTAGCGTTTAACGCGCTGCGCTGGCAGTGCAACGCGATGCTCAAGAAGGTGTCTCCAACTCTTTGCTATGACGGCACGGGGGTGGCACCTGCCCGTCGCTTTCCATTCTACACCTTATATCCTCCGTGTCTGGCACGCATTTTTCTCCGTGGTCGCACATGCCTTCGTTTTCGAAGAGAACGGCCAGATGGCACTCGTGTTTATTGTGCCGTTCTGTAAACGGCTTCACCGTATAGTTCAGGTTGACGGCCCAGAGTTTTTCAAAGCTCTGGGGCTTAAAGACAGTGAGGGCAAAATAGACTTTATGCGGGTAGAATTTACTAAAAGGAGGTTATCTGATTGGTGGCTAAAGTCGAGGCACGAGTGAAAATTAAACCCTTCACTGCAAAGTACGAATCCTCCACCTCACTATTTAAAGAGAAAAAAATAAATCTAGTTTTTGGTTCATTAAGTATTACGGGTTGGTGGCACTAGCCACCACCCGATCTAAAGAGTACAGCCATATCTATCCATCCATTCATCCGTAGTCACAGTAGTCACGCATAAACTGCCGGTGCAGGTCGTGCAAGGTCGAACATATTCGTTGGTGCAGAAGCAGCGCGCAACAATAGACAAGCTTTCTTTTATTTCTTTGTGTTTGTGAACACCATCATTATTTTTTTCTGTCCTAATCAAAAACTTGCGTTGAGAGTACTGTAGGTGTGGGACACGGGCAACGTTGCAGTGACGTTGACCACGTGAACGGGCTAGGTGGCTGTTTTAAAGAAGTTCGGGGCGCCAGGTTAGTCGTGGAACAGCTAGAGCCGAACACGAAGGGCACCTAGTGAGAGTTTACTAGCAAATTCAACACGTGTGTGTGCGGGCTAGGTGGAAGCTTCTAACATTCGGGCGCTTGGTGCAATCGTCGGATGGGCGATGGATAAGGAGGCTAGGAAAACCACGGGTGAGAGTGAGCTGGGGCAGTGCGAAGAATGCAAGCACTGATGCTGCTTAGACGAGGCAGAATTCTCGAGTTTGGCTGACATGCAGAAGGCGAGCTTCGTGCGCAGGCTGTGCGATGCACTGAAGGCAGCCGTGCAGCGCATGGAGGCTAGCATCAAGGGGCTTCAGGGGGAGCTTAGAGGGAACGGGAGCAGAGGATAGAACTACAAAAACAGCTCGGAGCGTTGCGTAAAAAAGAACGGAAAGAACCCTAAAAAGAACGGGAAGGGCGGACCGAGCTCGAGCAGCAGTTAAAGGAGCTAATGGCGCTTTGCCCCGGCCCCTAGCGGTGTGAGACGGAAGGCGTGGGTAGCGGAGAAGGCGACAGGTGAGAAGGAACAGGCGAGAAGGGAGGTCAGTGGGCCGCAGTGCCTGGCCACAGCCCAGAGGCTCCGAGAACATACAGCTCGGTGGCGCGGCAGTCTTCGAGCAGGGCAGAAACACAGGAGAGACGGCAGAGAGAGAAACAGGTGAAGCAAACAGGGGCGCCATCACAAACAGGAAGCCAGCGATTCGAGCGTGGAAGGGTCCTAGTGGTGGGGGACTCTAACGTGGCCAGGGTTAGGGATGGCGTCTTCAAGACAGTGAAGGAAGATGGGAGAGTGAGGATGGAGGCCCCGTCAGGAAAGAGCAGGGTGGATGCAGTGGCCAAAGCTCAGGAGGTTGTAGAGGACAACACGGAGAGCGAAAATCTTGTCGTTATTCTTGCTGGACTCAATGATGTGTTGAAGGGCAAGGATCAGAACCTTCAGAGACAGCTGGAGGATGGGGTGAGTAAGCTCCGAGAAGCTTCTGGGAGTGTTCGTATCACCATATGCACAGTCGAAGAGGTCTGGGGGCAGTCTCGTGGGATTGAAATGAGGGTAGTGGAGGCAAAAGCCTCTGTCAGGCTATGCATCCTTTTGCTTTTGCTTCGTTTTTTCTGTTGCATGTACAGAAAAATAAATCTCAAATCTCTCTCTCAAATCTCTCAAATTGAGCAATCAAGGGTATGAGTCGGCAACTCGGATACAGCGTAGTGGAAGTGAACCAAGACGTGTAAGAGCCAGCGCTCGCCCCTTTGCACAGGATGGCATTCACTACAGTGGTGCAATGGGCAGGGGGGTTGGTAATACAATGGATCATCAAGCCACAGCTTTTTAAGGGGACCGAGGGCCCAGAGGTCAACAGTGTAGCCAAAGACGGCTCTGAAGGGGCACAAATTTCAAGCCACACAGAGTCCATGGGAGAAAAAATCGACGTAAGCACAAGGGCCGTGCTAAGTTAGACGTAGGATATATCACCATACAGGGTGGCAGGAATAGGTTAAAGTGCGGAGAGATAGAAGAGCAGTTGAGGCAGGAGGAGCTGATGGTATATGGTGTTGTGGTGACACATCTTCAGGACATGGAGCAACGACCTTGCAATCCGGAGTAGTATGGAAATATTGCAATAGCACAGAAGGCAGCAAAAAAGGGGGTGGAATTGGTGCATTCATATATTAGAGCATAGATTGGCAAAGAGTCAAGCAGGGATGCATGGAACATTTATGTTTAAGAGTGAAAGTAGCTGGGCAGATGACACTCCTTGGTTTGGTGTACTTGTGGACGGGAGCAAAGGCCGGAGAGGAAAACTAGGCAAAGGTGGAGTGTATATCAAAGGACAATGAGGAATTATGAGGAGAGTGTGAGATAATTATACAAGGAGATATGAATGCCCACATAGAAAACATAGATGGGTATACTGACCCAACAGGCAAAATGATCATGGATAAGTGTGAAAGACATGATTTGATCATTTGAAACATTACTGAGAAGAGTGAAGGGCAAATAACATGGGAGGTAGGAAGGCTTCAGTCAACGATAGATTACGCACTGTTGTCACATAGTATGTATGATAAGCTCAGGAAAATGCACATAGATGAAGGTGGCTGTATAAGCCTGGGTAGGGATCACTAACATATCAAGCTAAGTTTTGGAAGAGCAGAGAAACTGGGAAGGAGACAAGATGAGCAACTACAGGAAAATTTTCATTCACAAAGAAAAATAGAAATTGCTACTGAACAAATTGAGAAAGTAATCTCTGAGGATAATAAAACAGTGTGGACATACCCGATTCTAATTAGACTGTTTGGGCTAGAGCTTGCTAAGAAACGTGACAACACACCCCGGAAAAGAAGACACAAGCCCAAGGGTCGGTGGGATGAGCAAGTCAAGAGAGCCATAGCAAAACGTCAGAAAGCCTTTAGGGAACACAGACATGCTAAGCATGGGGGGGGGACCGGCAGATGATGTTGAAAGATAATGGGACATCTTTCTAAGCCCTAGATGGAAAGCATCCCTTTTTATAAATGAAAAGATTAGAAGAAAGGGTGCTCAGTGGCTGGAGAAGTACATAAAAAGGACAGAAAAGCAGCTGCAAAATTTTGTAACCATCTAAACTCCCTAAGAAATGAAACAAGCCTAGAGCAGAGGTTTATAACTACAGCTCAAGTTGCCAGGATAGAAGAGGACGAAGCTATTGAATATATAAGAACAAAAGTGACAGAAAATTTTCAACGAAGCAGTGCCTTATGCACCACAATAGACCAGGATGGATCAAGTGGCGCTATGGCTTTATTTTCACAACAAGAGTGGGAAAGGGCTGAGAAGAGGGTTCCAAGTAGTACATCAACAGGTCCAGATGGCATTTCACTTATGATCATAAAGACATTGGGTTCGAAGTCTAAACAGACTTTGAGAGAGGCAGTGAGCAGAACAATAATCGATGTGAAGCCCCTGATGGATGGAAACTTAGGAGGATGAGCATGATCTATAAAGGAAAGGGGGGAAAAGCTGACATAAACAATAACCGTCCTATAATAGTGACATCAGTGGCCTACAGGCTGGCGATGCAGATTATAAAGGAAAAACTGCCGGCATGGATAGATAATGAGTGGGTTTTGGGGAAACTGCAGAATGGGTTTCGGAAACACAGGAGGTTGAAAGACAATCTGTTCTCACTGACGCAGTGCATCGATATAGCAGAAAAGTAACTCAGGCCCCTGTGGCCAGCATTTTATGATATCAAGAAGCGTACGATAACGTGGTTCAAGAGGACTTGTGGGGAATACTGGACACACTAGGTGTAGAAGAAGGAGTCACTAATCTTTTAAAGGATATCTATAAAAGTAACAATGTAGTTATAAAGAGGAAAAAACAGGTATCCAAGCCCACAGAGGTGAAACGGGGGCTTAGGAAGGGGTGTCCTCTGTCACCCTTGTTATTCATGACGTACCGACAAGGATTAGATGACAAATTAGAGGAAAGTGGACTCGGCTTCAACCTGTCTTTCGTAAAACAAGAAAAACTCATTGATCAGGCACTAGCACCATGAATGTGCGCCGATGATATAGTGCTAATGGCTGACAACAAGGAAGATTTGCAGAGATTTATGGACATCTGCGGTAATAAGGGAGATAGGTTAGATTTCAGATTCAGTTAGGAAAAATCAGGGGTGATGATTTTTAATGATAAGGAAGGCTTTGAGCTTAGGATACAGGAAGTCACGCTAGAGATAACAGATAAATACAAACATCTGGGCGTATGGATAAGCAATGGCACAGAGTACCCAAGGGAACACAAAATATACGTGACAACTAAAGGTAACAGAAATGCAGCAGTGATGAAAAATAGGCCACTATAAAATTACCATGGGTATGATATTGTGAGATGAACATGGAAAGGGGTCATGGTTCCTAGGCTGACGTACGACAATGTGGTCTTGTGCATGGGATCAGAAGTTCAAGCAAGATTAGAAATTAAGCAACGTGGAATAGGTAGGCTTGCTTTACGAGCTCACGGAAATACACCAAATCAGGGAGTACTGGTGATATGGGGTGGGCATCATTTGAGGGCAGGGAAGCTAGCAGCAAGATAAAATTTGAGAAGCGATTGAGAAAAATGGGGGAGGAGCGTTGGGCTAGGAAGGTTTTCAGCTACTTGTACGTGAAGAATGTCGATAAAAATGGAGGAAGCGAACCTTGAAATTGACTGGTAAATACTTGGAAAACAGCAGGTGGCCCAACCAAAAATAACTATCGGTTAAGAAGAAAGTGAAGGAAACGGAGACTGACATGTGGAGAATGTGCATGATTAAGAAGTCCGCACTAGAGTTCTATCGAACTTTTAAGCAGGAAATTGCCAAGGAAAGGATCTATGATAATACTCGGGGTAGTTCTCTACTGTGTGAGGCCAGAACGGGACTATTGCTAACCAAGACATATCGGGCCAAATACAACGGGGAGACACGGTATGCACTGCATGTGGAGAGGAGGAGGAAACTGGCAGACTCTTGATAATGTTCTATAAAGGGCTTCACCCTATAGTTCAGGATGATGGCGCAGAGGTTTCAAAAGCACTGGGGTTTCGGGAAAGGGAGAGCAAAATAGACATTAAGCGGGTAGAATTAACTTGAAGAAGGCTATCTGATTGGTGGCTAAAGTCAAGGCACGAGTGAAAATTCAACCCTTCACTGCAAAGTACCAATACTTAGCCTCACTACTTAAATGAAAAAAAATATAAATCTAGTGGTTAGTTCACTGAGTATTGCGGCTAGGTGGCGTTAGCCGCCGCCCGATCTAAAGGGTACAGCCGCATACATCCATCCATACATCCATCCTAGATGCACTTGTTCGCCTCCGCTACACGCTCGAGGCACTCTAACGCAGTGTCTTCAGAATACCATTTACCTATTTTTTTGCACAGAGCATCAAATAAACGTTTTGTTCACTCTTTCCAGACGCAGTACTATCGTCTTTTGATGACAGTTACAGTGTAACACGTGGATTCGGGCCAATTTTTTTTTTACGTAAGCGCTCCTTTGCTCATAGAATACAAAAATCAGAGTGGGTTGGGGATGGGAGGTGGGGAGCTAGGATGTAACGTACGACTGTAAGTGGGGATCGTCATAAAAAATGGCTGCCGCAATAGATTTAGCAATGCTTCATTGCGCTAAAGATCCTCTCTTCATATTGCTTTGTTTTCTCCATGGCTTCTCATGACCCCCGCTAAGCTTTGTTTTGTGCTTTCCAGCTGTGGGTGAGGTGAGCTTTAGCTAGTCCCACCAGCCTCCCAGATCAATTACTGAAAGTTTCCCCAGTAAAGCAACCACATAAGTACATATCGGCGGTCATTCCCATGAGCAAAAATGTTCGAAATCACCTTTCTCGGTCAATAATGAAGAAATCTGAACAAACGTGAGAGCTCCAATAAAAATAACCTATCAACTAATCACCACTCGTCACCACAACGGCGGAAGGGAGAAAATAATCCGTGACCTCCACGCCAACGGTTTTTTACAAAGGCATTTATTCGCAGAGCCCTTTGTAAGAGAAAACAAGAAGATGTGACATGAACCACGCCACAACAACGCCACGTGTTGATCTCATACATCGTGGACGCCAGTGAAGTTAGAAAGGCAGGAGTCGACGTCACCACAAGCCCACCACCATCCGTAGTTTCATTCGCTGGTCCAAAGACCTCGCACCAGCGGGAAGAGAGCAGGGCGTCATGTGTAGGATCGCATGCGGTGGCTAAACTAAAGTGCCAACCACTGGTACGTGTACGCACGCGCCTACGTGTCAAAAGCGTCTAGTCGTTGGATGAGACCATGGTGGCGGCTGCTCCGTTCCACTGCCCACTGAGGCACGCGGTGCAAGGCTGGCTGTATTTGTAGTTTTCTGGGTGGCTTGACGATGTCGATGCGGTTGGCTTGGTGGCAGCGTAAGGGGTTACCGGAACGGGAGGTTGAAGTGGCACCGGGCAACAACGGCTCGGTTCGGGCTGGGGAGGGCACGTGCCGTATGGCGTGCCAGGCGCATGTGGTTCCACGCAGTCCGGCGAGCTCGTGCTGATGACTGCGAACAACTGTACGAAAAGCAGAAAGTGGTTGGATGAGACCATGGTGGTGGCTGATCCGTTCCACTGCTCACTGAGGCACGCGGTGCAAGGCTGGCTGTATTTGTAGTTTTCTGGGTGGCTTGACGATGTCGATGCGGTTGGCTTGGTGGCGGCGTAAGGGGTTACCGGAACGGGAGGTTGAAGTGGCACCGGGCAACAACGGCTCGGTTCGGGCTGGGAAGGGCACGTGCCGTATGGCGTGCCAGGCGCATGTGGTTCCACGCAGTCCGGCGAGCTCGTGCTGATGACTGCGAACAACTGTACGAAAAGCAGAAAGTGGTTGGATGAGACCATGGTGGCGGCTGCTCCATTCCACTGCCCACTGAGGCACGCGGTGCAAGGCTGGCTGTATTTGTAGTTTTCTGGGTGGCTTGACGATGTCGATGCGGTTGGCTTGGTGGCAGCGACATCATCAAGCCACCCAAAATTAATGGCAAATTAATGCATATACTAAAATAATGAGCAGAAATGAAGCAGTCCTTGGACACACATACAAAGATTGAATGTTTGAAATCATCTCGTAATAACTTCAGCTCATTACAGTCTGGAGGAAGAGATAAATGCATGTATGAGTCACATGAGGCAGTTATTGCAGTTCTTCTAAACAAAGTGCCGTACAGTAATAATACAACTTCATTCATTCTGTGGTCGTATGGGGACCTTCTCTCCCTACTATCGTGTCATCGTGCAGCTGATTCCAAAAGAGGGGCTTTGCACTTACAAGGTTTTTCAGTTATCTGTCCTGCTGTAAACAAGACGCGTGTTATATTATAGTAAACTGTAAAACGACGAAAAAACGTCATTGCGTGCCTACAGCTATGAGTATCAGAATGAACTATAAGTTAAGAATGTGTGTGTCGGAATGCTGCCAAACAACGTATGTGCTACTGAGCATGACAGAGAAGCGGAACAAGCAAGAAAAAAATAGCAGGCAATACCAGCAGCACTTAACCATGCAACGTTTTTTTTTCGATCATCATAGCAACGCACGTTCGAGTTTCTATCTTGTACATGAATGGAAATGATACTGCTCACAGCTGAATTTGTCAGCGTAGCTGGTACCCACCACGAAGTCACGCCACACTGCTACCAACCAGCGCACGCTTCTTATTAGCTTGGCAGCACACGAAAACAATTTTCACCGAAGCCAACGAATGTTTGAGCGTCGTACAATACATGCATACACTTATATAAATACGAACGTTTTCACAAAACCGAAATGTCTTTGGTAGTGCGAGGTTCTCTTTCAGCGATGATGAATACTGATGTTGAAAACACAGTGCAGGTAAAAACTTCGTATGCAATACGCGATGTTTCGGGCGTCGTATATAGTGTCTATGTTGGTAGATGATTTAGACTCCAACCCAAAATTTTGAAGAAACCCGATGTTTCGGAACCAACTTGGTTCCTTCCTCAGGGGTGACTGCGGAGGCTATGTAGCAGCGGTGTTTTCAAAGCACTTGCGGGGTGGCTAATGACCCCCCCTTTCTCTCTCGCTTTGCCGTAGAGCGCAGTCCGTGTGAATACACTGGGGGAAGGGTTCCGAGAGAGCGGTTGATATTATGGGCTGTCCTCTTTATGTGCCACGACTCAAGTAACAACCTTCTCCTCCAGTTCGGCTCGCTTTCAAGGATGGCCGTCGCCTGAAAACGCCGCTGCTACGTAGCCTCCGCAGTCACCCCTGAGGAAGGCACCAAGTCGGTTCCGAAACGTCGGGTTTCTTCGAAACTTTTGGTTGGAGTCTAAATCATCTCCCAGTTTCACACCCAACCAGACAGACTTCTGTCGAATGTTTACATTCATAGTGTCTATGTTGCAACAGAAACTACCGCCGATTTTTTTTCAGCCGATCTTCCTCACATGAGCTGGTTCATACGAACTCGACAGTAGAGGCATACGCTGGATGCAGACCACACCGCTCTGAATATCCTCCGTGGTAGGCGAAGGCTCACGTTCAAAGCTTCGAACCTCCGAAGACTGTTTACACTCGTTTTAACACAGAAAATCACAGATCAAAGCACAGGTCCGACATGTTTCAGTAGTCTGTACGATGTTTTCGCCCGGCCGACGTTCACACTCGGGACCAGCACAAGCACAGCCGGCCGGCATTCGCTGCATTTGTCGGCGTTGCTCGAACTCGGCACGAAACCGCATAACGCTGATAGCACTCTCAGTCGTTCGTCGTGTCGCTGTCGTTCTAGATTACGAAGCGATCACTCAGGAACGTTTGGAGTAGTTTCCGTGCTTGCTTTCGGCACTCGGCCGTGCCTTTGAAGCGGCGGCCATTAGGCAAAGCATTCGGAGGCATCGCGGCTTCTGGTTGGTTGGCGCGCGGCTATAGTGTACTAGAATATGGGGTAGTGTGTTCTGGAAGGAGCCGTGTCTGTTGCAGTTGGTATCGACAGCTGCGAGATGGCGCAACCATAGTATGGACTGTCTCCTCGCGCATTGCCTGTTATGCACTTCTGTGCTTGATATTAGTAATAGCAGTGGTTTGACGTCTCAAAACCACCATAGGATTATGATTATGACAGACGTCGTAGAGGAGTGCTCCGGAAATTTGACCATCTGGGGTGCTTTAACGTGCACCTAAATCTATAGGTACACGCACCTCAGTATTTGCGCCTCCGCCGAAAATGCAGCCGCCGCGGCCGGGATTCGATCCCGTGGCATGCGCTTGCATACGTCGTGCTTAACGTTCTTGTGTTTAATTGCTGACAGGTCCGCGAAAAGCTTTCTGAATGGGTATGTTCGTGCTGCATTCAAAACAAAACGAAATGCCAAAGCTGCAACGCGCGCTCTGAATGCAGGTATTAACAGACGACGGCGAAGCTGTCATCCCTGGAGACAGTAGTTTTTAAAGCTTGGTTGGTGAACAAATTAAAAATTAGGAAGATCGCGGTATCGAAGGAGCATCTATAAGCCGGAAAGTTTCTTGTTATATTACTGCTATATTGAGTCGTGTCGATCCACTGCGACAGCTTCGATTTTCTTCGTTAAGCGTGCAGCACCGTTCTTGACGATAGTTGCATTCTGCAATTGTAATTACGTGGCTAAGGTGAAAGAACTGCCAATTGATTGAGAGGCACCCCGTAGCTGAAGACTTTGCAATAGTTTGGCAATCTTGGTTCCTTCAACGATTACGCGCCTGCCGAAATACTGCTGCTGTTGCCGGGATATTGAACTGTATAGTCAAAAGGAAACATCACTTGGCCCCACTCTCAGACTGTAAGAAGAAATCCTTTAATTACGAGCGCGCATACTGCACTGAGCAGTAACACCGATCTAATTCATCGCCATTGCGTGGAATTATCAGTTCACGATCACTTCATCATTGTGGCACCCATATGAACAACGACTGATTTTCGCGTGCAGCTTTTTGTTTTTCGTTTTGCCTCTCGAGACTGGTTGGTACCCTTCACGAAAAAATCAAGCCGTAACTGCGCGTAAATTACCGCTCTTTTTGAGACAAGATGCGGTGCGATCAAGCTCATATGAATGGAAAGTAAACAAAGCTTGAGTAAGCGTTCTAGCGAAGCTGCAGTCCTGTAGTGTTCGCCACCTCGGGTTCGTAGTCAGAAGGAAGGTCCCACGATGAACTTGAATCAGTGGCCTCACCGTCAACACAGGCTGCTGAAGTTTTCTTCGAGATGGTAGATTCAACCACCGAGTTCTTCCGCTTTCTCGGAGGTCTTGGATGCTGCGCTTTCTTGAATAAGTAGCTAGGAGTGGTGCGCAGTAACATCGGCACGGCGTGCGGCGTTAGCTTTGGTCTCCTACATGGTACGCGAACTTCTTTGCCGTTTATAACGTGCACGTAGTTTCCGAGAACACAAAAAGGCTCAAAGTGTAGCTCACATACAGAGCAGCTTTCGTTCAAGTTCCCATTCTTTCGATGTAACTTTTGTTCCCAAACCCTCTCCGTGCTTGGTCTTTGGTTGCAGCGAAAAGCGACGGCTGCTCACTATTTTTCCAATGGTATACCCTGTTTCACACCTAAGTGCAAAGCAGTGTCGTTGCCACCAATGACTCGGCATTGGCTCACTGTCACTTTGCCAGAAAAGACATTGCCAGAAAAACTTTCGTTAAGCAGGCGCAAACATAAGCAACAGGCCACTGAACAGCACCCGAGAAGGCAGAGCGGCGCGGAGCTGACAATCCTGCCAGGATGGATGGATGGATGGATTGACTTGGATGTACCCATTAGATCAGGCGGCGGCTAACGCCACCTAGACGTACAACTTAGTGGACCACCAACTAGATTTACCTTTTTTTTTCCTATGAATAGTGAAGTATAGGACTGGTACTTTGCAGTGAATGGTTTAATTTTCACTCGTCCCTTGATTTTAGCCACCAATCAGATAACCTTCTTCTAGTTAATTCTACCCGCTTAATGTCTGTTTTGTCCGCCCTGTCTGTAAACCTCAGTGCTTTAAAAACTCTCCGCCATAATCGTGAACTATAGGGTGAAGCCCTTTACAGCACATTATCAAGTGTTCGGCAGTTTCCTCCTTCTCTCCGCATGCACTGCAAACCGTGTCGACCCCTTCATATTTGGCCCGATATTTCTTGGTTCGCAATATTGCTGTCCTAACCTCAAACAATAGGGAACTACCCCGAGTATTATCATAGATCCTTTCCTTGGGGATTTTCTGCTTAAAAGCTCGATATATCTCTCGTGCGGACTTCTTAATCATGTCAATTCTCCACATGTCAGTTTCCGTTTCCTTCACTTTCTTCTTAACTCATAGTTCTTTTTGGTTTGGCCCCCTGCTGTTTTCTAAGTATTTACCCGTCATTTTTCTGGTTCGCTTTCTCCATTTTGTATCGGCATTCTTCATGTACAAGCAGCTGAAAAACTTCCTAGCCCAATGCTCCTCCGCTGTTTCTCTGAATCGCTTCTCAAATTTTATCTTGCTGCTAGCTTCTCTGTCCTCAAAGATGTCCATCCCATATCACGTTGTACTCCTTGATTTGGTGTATTCCCGAGAGCTCCTACAGCAAGCCTACCTATTCCACGTTGCTTAATTTCTAATCTTGCTTGAGCTTCTGATCTCATGCACAAGACCACATTGCCGAACGTTAGACCCGGAACCATGGCACCTTTTCATATTCCTCTCAAAAAATCATACCTATTGTAATTCCACGGTGCCCTATTTTTCATCACTGCTGCATTCCTGTTACCTTTAGTCGTTAGGTATACTTCGTGTTCCTTTAGGTACTCGATCCCATTGCTTATCCATATACGTCCAGATATTTCTGTTTATCTGTTATCTATAGCGTGACCTCCTGTATCCATGTCTCACTATTTTCATTATCATTGAAATAATGACAGCTGATTTTTTCTTACTGAATCTGAAATTTAACCTATCTCCCTCATTACTGCAGATGTCCATCAATCCCTGCAAATCTTCCTTGTTGTCGGCCATTAGCACTATATCATCTGCGTACATCAATACTGGTAGTGCCTGTTCAATGAGTTTTCCTTGTTTGACGAAAGAAAGGTTAAAGCCAAGTCCAGTTCCCTCTAATTTGGCCTCTAATCCTTGTTGGTACGTCATGAATAACAAGGGTGACAGAGGACACCCCTGCCTAAGCCCCCGTTTCACCTCTGTGGGATTGGATACCCGTTTTTCACACGTTAAAGCTACCTTGCTACTTTGATAGATATCCTTTAAAAAATAAAGGACTCCATCTTCCACACCAAGTGTGTCCAGTATTCCCCACAAGTACTCTTGAACAACGTGATCGTACGCTCCCTTGATATCCTGAAATGCTGGCCACAGGGGCCTGAGTTCCTTTTCTGCTATTTCGATGCACTGCGTCAGTGAGAACAGATTGCCTTCCAACCTCCTGTGTTTCCGAAACCCATTCTGCAGTTCCCCCAGCCCCCCATCATCATCTATCTATGCCTGCAGTCTTTCCTTTATAATCTGCATCGCCAGCCTGTAGACCACTGATATCACTGTTATAGGATGGTAGTTGTTTATGTCTGCTTTGTCCCCCTTTCCTTCATAGATCATGATAATCTTGCTAAATTTCCATCAATCGGGGACTTCACCATCGATTATTATTTTCTCACTGCCTCTCTTAAAGCCTGCTTACATTTCCGACCTAATGTCTTTATCAGCATAATCGGAATGTCATCTGGGCCTCTTGATGTACTACTAGGAACCCTCTTCTCAGCTCTTTCCCACTCTCATTATGAAAATGAAGCCATTGCGCCACTTGATTCATCCTTGTCTATTGATGTGCATAAAGCACTTCATTGTTGAAAATTTTCTGTCACCCTTGTTTTTATATATTCAATAGCTTCGTCCCCTTCTAGCCTAGCACCTTGAGCTGTAGTTATACACCTCTGCTCTAGGCTTGTTTCATTTATTAGGAAGTTTAGATGGTTCCAAAATTTAGCAGCTGCCTTTCTGTCCTTTTTATGTACTTCTGCAAGCCACTGAGCATCCTTTCTTCTAATCTTTTCATTGATCAGGAGGGATGCTTCCCTTCTAGAGCTTACAAAGATGTTCCATTTTTTTCAACATCGTCTGTCGGTTCATGCCGCTGCTTAGCATGTCTGTGTTCTCTAGAGGCTTCCTGGCGTTTTGCTATAGCTCTCTTACCTTCCTCATCCCACCAACTCTTGCGTGTCTGTCTTCTTTTCCGCGGTGACTTGTCACGTGCCTTAGCAAGCTCTAGCTTAAACAGTCTAACTAGATTAGTGTATATCCACAATGTATTAATAGCGAAAGTTTGGCTAGATGGCGGTTCATACTTGGGAAGTAAAACAACGCAAAAGTATACACAAGGACAGAGAAAGAGACGACACCGCACTGAACTCGCAACTAAAATATTGAAAGATACACGCGCATATATCAAGCATTTGACCCGGTGACGTTGACAACCAAAGGCGTTTGCGCATCAAAGCAAACAAGGTATAAAACAAGCCTAATCATACTGATCATCAACACGTGTGTAACAACCACAAAAAACACAAAGAAACATGCCTTCCTACTTGCCAAAACCGTACGGAACTGTCCCCATCAAACTAACAAACACTTTAGCATGGCAGCGCTGAACCCAGGAACCGAACTTCTTTTTCACCAAGGGCTACAGACAGCTTGCTAACACACCTTTCCTCCTTCTTCCTCTGTCCTTGTCGATATTCTTGCGCTGGTTTTACTTCCCAAGTCCACACTGTTTTATCATCCTCAGTGATTATGTTCTCAATTTTAGTGGCTAATTCTATTTGCTTTTCTGAATAATTTTTTTTCTGCAGTTGCATATCTTGTCTCTTTACCACTTTCACTGCTTTTCCCAAACTTAGCTTGATACGTTTGTGATCACAACCCAGACTTCTAGAACCACATTCATCTATGTGCATTCCCCTGAGCCTATCATACATCATATGTGACATCAGTGCACAATGTATTGTCGACTGCAGCCTTCCTACCTTTCATGTTATTTGCCCTTTACACTTCTCAGTACTGTTGCAAATGATCAAATCAGTCATGCCATTCACACATAGCCATGATCAATTTGCCTGTTCGGTGAGCATACCAATCTATATACTCCATGTGCGCATTCATATCTCCTAGTATAATTATCTCGCACTTTTCTTCTAATTCCTCAGTGTCCTTTGATATACACTCCACCATTGCCTGGTTTCCCTCTCAGGCCTTTGCTCCCGTTCACAAGTACACCAAACCAAGGAGTGTCATCTTCCCAGCTACTTTCCCTTTTAACCATAAATCTTCCATGCATCCCTGCTTGACTCTTAGCCAACTCATGCTCTTATGTATGAATGCACCAATTCCACCCCTTTTTTTTTGCTGCCTTCTGTTCTATTGCAATATTCCCATACGTAGTCCAGATTGCAAGGTGGTTCCTCCATGTCCCGAAGATGTGTCTCCACAACCCCATATACCATCAGCTCCTCCTGCCTCAACTGCTCTTCTATCTTTTCCCATTTTACCTGTTCCTGCCACCCTGCATGTTAATATAGCCTACGTCTGACTTAGCTTGGCCCTTGTGCTTACGTCGATTTCTACTCCCACGGACTCCGTGTGGTTTGAATATTTGGGCCCATTTAGAACCGTCTTTGACTACACTGTTGGCCTCAGGGCTCTGAGTCCCCCTAAAAAAACTGTGGCTTGACGACCCATTCTATTACAGACTCTCCTGTCCATCGCACCACTGTAGTGAATGCTATCATGTGCAAAGGGGCGAGCGCCCGGCTCGCACACGTCTTGATTCACTTCCATTACGCTGTATCCGAGCGGCAGGCTCCTAACTTCCGTCACTCAATTGGCCTCCAGTGCCCTCCTTTCAATACCACGAGACTGCCCCAAGACCTCTTGGACTGTGCATATGGTCACATGGGCACTCCCAGAGGCTTCTAGGAGCTTACGCACCCCATCGTCTAATTGTCTCTGAATGTTCTGATCCTTGCCCTTCAAGACATTATTGAGCCTAGCATGAACAATGACGAGATTTTCGCCCTCCATGCTGTCCCCTACAACCTCCTGAGCCTTGGCCAGTGCATATACCATGCTCTTTCCTGACGGGGCCTCCATCCTCACTCTCCCATCTTCCTTCACTGTCTTGAAGACGCCATCCCTAACCCTGGCCACGTTAGAGTCCCCCCCCCCCTAGGACCCTTCTACGCTCCAATCGCTGGCTTCCTGTTTGTGATGGCGCCCCTGTTTGCTTCACTTGTTTCTCTCTCTGCCGTCTGTCCTGTGTTTCTGCCCCACTCGAAGACTGCCGCACCACCGAGCTGTATGTTCTCGGAGCCAACGTGCTGTGGCCAGACACTGCGGCCCCCTGACCTCCCTTCTCAGCTGTTCCTTCCCACCTGTCGCCTTCTCCGCTACCCACGCCCTCCGTCTCACATCACTCGGGGCCGGGGCAAAGCACCATCAGATCCTTTACCCGCTGCTCGAGCTCGGTCGACCCTTCCCGTTCTTTTCGAAGGTCACCCTTCATTTGCTGTAATAGGCTGGCGGTAGCCTCCTCCCGCTCACGTGACGCTTCGAGCTGTTTTTGGAGTTCTATCCTCTGCTCCCTTTCCGCCCTAAGCTCCCCCTGAATCCCCTCGATGCTAGCCTCCATGCGCTTCACGGCCGCCTTCAGTGCCTGGCACAGCCTGCACACGAAGCTCGCCTTCTGTGAGTCGGCCAAACTCGAAAATTCTGTCTCGTCCAAGTTGCACCAGCGCTTGCATCCTTCGCACTGCGCCCGTGATTTTCCTAGTCTCCTTAGCCATCTCCCGCCTGACCATAGGCCTAAACTCAACCCTAATCCCGCTATCCAACCGCCTCCGGTAACTCTTCTACCTCAACAACTGTTAGAAGCTGCCGCCTACACCGCACACACACGTGTTCAATTGCGCTAGTAGACTCTCACTAGGTCCCCTTCGTGTTCGGCTCTAGCTGTTTAACAACTTGCCGGCCGCCCCGAACTTCTTGAAGACAGCCGCCTACCCCGTTCCCATGGTCAACGTCACCGCAACGTTGCCCGTGTCCCACACCTACAGTACTCGCAATGCAATGTATTGATTACGAGAGAAAAATAATAATGGTGTTCACAAACACAAAGAAATAAAGCAAAACTTATCTCTTGTTGCGCGCTGCACCTGCACCAACCGACCTGCTCGACCTTGCACGACCTGCCGTTGGTCGCGAGCGCCACCGCGCCGCGCTTGCTCAAAACTGGAGGCAGGCCAACTTCGCTGCGAGTGCGAGCCATTCCTGGGGCATCTTTTTAGAAGAGGTGTTGACCCCAATGTTACTAAATTCGTCTAGGAAGAAGAATCTAGTAACGTTGGTTGAACCAGCTTGATTCCTCGCGCCTCCTCGCGTATGCCCCTCCGACGCCGACGCCGACGCCGAGAGGCGCATTTGACGCTTTTGACGCGTAGACGCTAACATACGCGTGCCAGTGGTTGGCACTTAAGAACTTCCATTAAAAATGTAGCAGCACAGGATTGACTTCCGTCAAATGAACAGTGAACGGCAGGGGCAGAACACTGCAAGCGGGACACTGCTACCATACAAGTCCCGACAGCGTGGTGATCTAAACAGAAAGAAACCTTCCTGGCGGTTCCCCTTTGAATCTTGGCACAGTCAGCAGACAGTGGGAGACAACAACCGCATCATGGGGAGGGACACTGCCCTTCCTCTAATTTTAGGGCTTGCGACGAGTCACGGCAAACATCTCGGCTCTTCTGACCCCTGAAGAAAAAAAGCCGATCAGGCTTGAAACATCGGGTTTCTTATTTTAAATATTGGCTGGAGGTTTCTGTTTTTTTTTCATTCTTCCGTTATCCCAACCAAGCAGACTTCTTCCGAATGTTCACTTTTGAAAGAATACAGATATCTGTGTTACACACCTGAACCCAGAACGTAGAGCTCGTTACTGCCTTTTGTAGCCTGCCTGCATTCCTTGCGGCATAAAAAAACGCTAAAGCTCAGGTATGGTAACTTGTGCCTGGGAAATGCCCATGTCGTCAAGCTTTTCGCAGAGTAGACTGCGTGAACACAATGACATGTGAGCGATTGCCGAAAGTGGTTCCGCGTGTCGAACATGACCATGAATAAAAAGGAGCAAAAAAAAAGAAAAATACAAAAAAATTCCGCCATATCCACGAAGTGAATGATGATGAGTGGGCAAAGCTCCGGAGGTAAACCTGGTAAACCATGAATCCTCTGTACATTTTGCCCACTCGATTTTATTACATCGCTCGCCCTAGCGTACGTCGCCGCACTGAATCGAACGATTGCCTTCAAGCAATGACACGCGCCATATGTGACATCATTTCTATTTTATAAGATCTCGCGTCTTTCATCAACTACAAGTACCGCTTTCTAGTTTATAACATCTTGCATCTTTTCATCATCAGCTACAAGTACCACCATCTAGTACACACTACAAGAACTAAACGAAAGGTGGCTACATACAGGAGACGGTACCGCCATCTAGTGAACACTGCAAGAACTAAACTAGAAGTGGTTACATACAGGGGACGGTACCGCCATCTAGTGAACACTGCAAGAACTAAACTAGAGGTGGCTACATACAGGCTACAGGGGACGCACAGCCCACGCCCTAAGGAGCTTCGCCCCTAAAAACTGGCGCTGCTATTTTGTGTCGGTACGGAGCCCTGAACTGCAGGCGTGCCGGCAAAATGTTTAGAAGCTCCTCAAGTTCTCAGGAGGTCACAAAAATCTTTGACAACAATACAGCTTGAATGAATTTGTTTTTGCCAATGAATAAGCGTCGCGCATGGCAGCAGTGGTGTGTTCCTGCCCCCTTACTTCTTGGAATCCACTCGGAAAGCGTTCAACGTATCAGATGGCAGAAAATGATATAAAAGCCTATTGCATGTGTTGTCACTACATTTTGACAAAATTTGAAGTTCATCGAGATGGTGCATTGCGATCGCACACTTTTTTAGCTCAAAACAATGCATCGACAGGGCATGCACAAGCGCCCGTCCTGTCTTTTTTGCCCTTGTGAATATTTTGTTTTGCGCTCTGTAATTTCCCAATCGTCACAATTATTTATGCAAAAATGAAATCGGCATCTGAGCAAAAGCAGGAGAGAAGGAAGGGGCGCTCGATGCTTGCGAATGGTGCTTCTCTGTCGCCTTGGAAACCGCATCATTTATGATGGTGGAATACAGTGCTCATTATCCATTGATTTGGTACAGATCATGTAGATCAAACTTAATGTAAATCACAATGTTTCCTGGAGTTTCACATGTGCCAGAACATGCTGCACAACACACTTCCATGCCCTCTTAAAGCCATGTTCGTTTATTTCGAACAGTTGTGAATTAGACTAGAGACACGTTAATCGAGTTGTGCATAATTATTCAGTTTTTCCTCTCGTTAGTATCGCAATCTGATAAGTGTTCATTTCTCCTCTGGAAAACGATCATACAAGTTTTGTAGCACCATAAGCATAAATTGCTCATTCTACTTTGTCATAGTCTGCGAACGGTGTACTTTAAAAACGCATTACCTATTAGCACTTAAGTTGAAGTCAGTGCGATGTATGAAATCGCTTTTACATCACCACAAATAACGGGTTTTTAGAAGAAACTCCTAACGTCTAATCGGAAATTCCAACTTTAAGTTGTGAAATCAAGTCGCCGCGAACAACATTTGCTCAGTGACCAAATACACTGCAAACAATTTTAAAAGTAGCTGTGCACCTTAGAAGTAGGCAGTATACATTAGCTTCTTAGTCATGTTAGCAATTTAATGTTGATGTCTAATCTCAGTGGTGCATTTTGTGGCAACATTTCATTCCATGCCTTTAAGTCAAGGTTGTCATTTTTATTCGAAGATATGTGCTAGTGGTTTTTATCGAGGACCTTTACTGGAATGAGTTCCTAGGGCGTGGGGAATTATACAGATTTACAATTTGGAAAATCAATTCCGTGGGCCAGCACATGCACGATTACAAGGCATGCCACAATATAAGACTCTAAATATTTGTAGCTACAGGTCAGCAAAATAAACAGACTCCCTGATTAAATCAGTTTTTTTTTCGCATTGGACTCACTAGGACCCAGACTAATCAAAATTTTGCTGAAGCAACCTCACTTGAACTCACACTCACCATGGTGAAACTCAGCCGGACTCACTCGCACTGAGACTAACCTATCAACCGGACTTACTCAAACTCTGACTCACGCCTCCATCTGAGTCTTTAGATTCCTCTGTACGACTCATCAGGGAGTTTGCCTACCTATAATGGGAACACCTCTCTCATTCACGTCACGCGTTGATGAAAACGTTTTGTGTGCGTTCACGATGGTAAAATATGGGAGAATGAGGAAGGGTGGAAGACTGGTTGCTATGCCCACATGGCAATTATAGTGATGATCTTAACGTAAGGAGAAACCAACAAAAACACGAATGCAACGTAGGAACCAGGGAATACAAGTGCTGTACTTTCAAATAAATGTTTATCAAAGATAGCCGCTACACAAATTTACCAGAAGCGCATGCTTTGAAAGGCTGTCTAAGCCACAGTTGCACAATTAGCCGTACAATTTTTTCCAACAAATATTTTGAGGTGGTATAAGCAGCCGATTTCCATGGAACACCAAAATATCAACGCCAAGTGTACCCGGTATCTAGGACCGCGAGTTCTTTATCTGTGAAGGAAGCTGGAGGATCACTCACACATGACACTTCTGTCTGTTTTCATTTCGTAGGCTTCACGAGTTTCGCGTTCAATCTTTTTTTTTCTTTGCCAATGACATACATTGAATTGAAAGAAAATTCTTTGCCATGCACCCGTGTCTACAGAGATCAGACGGGTCGAGGCCTGTAGTGAAACCCATAGGCACTGCGTGCATCCTTCAGGCACAAAACTGACCTCTTCGCTAGTCTCTGCGTCCCCGATATGTCAGTGTCATCAGCGAAGAAAGAAATAGAGGAAGCTGAAAATTTTGAAGCCTCAAAAAACAAAATGAAATAAAAGGGGCAAAGTGAAATGTATGTATAAGTGATCCTTCAATTGTCCGTATAGCTAGATAAGGAATTCGCGTAGCTAGATAGCGGGTGCACATGGCGTTGATCATGGAAATGTGCTGATTGTTCCATTTTTACACACTTCTTGCCTTTTTTGTGTTAGGTGTGCAGGTGTGGAACACCTCAGCCTATTTTTTATGAATGTGTGGACTTTTCAATTATAATAAAGAACTGAGACAGTCAAAACTGTTATTCGAGACCAGGTAAGAGCGTAGGCCTAGCTAGCGAAATCAGCGACAGTCCGGGCCGAGCGTCTCGTGCTTGGCACTGACAATGTGTTTGCCGAGATTCACATGACCCACTACATTCATCATTACATATTTCCCCCTCGATGAAGATGGTGCCAAGTAAGTGTTCTAAGGTGTGAGGACAAGTGGTTCGTGATATGGTTTGAGGCGATCCACATGTACGATTTCGTGGCCTCGGCGACGCAGGTCCACCGTGGCCGTGAGGGGTTCGATGAGGTAGTTAACAGTGGAAGTTTGTTCTATCACGCGATAAGGTCCATGGTACCTGCTGACAAACTTTGTAGAGGTACCAGGAGCAGCACTGGGGGGCACCCACAGCCAAACAAGAGAGTTGGGCGAAAACTGGTAGTTGGATCGTTCATCGTCGTGATGAAATTTCTGTAGCCCTTGTTCTTGCGTTGTAAGGGTGCGAGCTAATTGCCGACATTCTTCCGCATACCGCGCTGCTTCGGAAACTGGTGTGCCTTCGGATGAGTCGGGTCGGCAAGGGAGAATGGTGTCGATTGGAGATGATGGTTCTCAACCATAAAGTAAAAAGAAGGGAGAAAAGCCTGTCGTCGCTTGAGGTGCCGTGTTGTAAGCGTACGTTATGTAGAGAATGATAAGATCTTAGTTGGTGTGGTTGAAGGCGACATACATAGAAAGCATGTCGCCAAGAGTACGGTTGAAACGCTCGGTCACGCCATTTGTTTGTGGGTGATATGCGGTAGTACAGCTGTGAATCACATGGCATTCTGCAAGAAGTTCTTGAATAACATCCACGAGAAAGACGCGGCCTCGGTCGCTGAAAAGTTCACGTGGAGTGCCGTGACGCAGAACAAAATGTTGCAGCAGGAAAGACGCAATGTCACGTGCCGTCGCGGCTGGTAGAGCAGCCGTTTCTGCATATCTCGTGAGATGGCCGATCGCTACAATAATCCAGCGATTCCCAGCTGATGTATATGGTAGAGGACCATAAAAGTCTATTCCAACCCGGTCGAATGGTTGCACAGGGCACGGTAACGGCTGCATTGATGCAGTAGGACGGCTAGGATTGTGCTTGTGGCGTTGGCACTCTGAGCAAGATCGAATGTACTTTTGAAGAAATGTGCACATGCCGCGCCAATAAAACCGAAAACGTAGCCTGGCGTAGGTTTTAAACAAACCGGCGTGTGCACACTGTGGATCATCATGGAAAGCAGCACATATGCTGGCACGGAGGTGCCTGGGTATGACGAGTAGCCATTTGCGACCGTCAGGGTGGTAGTTGCGGCGATAAAGTATTCCACCACGAATGGCGAAGTGAGAGGCTTGTAGGTGTAGCGGTCGTGATGGCGGGCGGGCAAGTCTTTCAGATAGGTAATCCATCAACGACGCAATCCACGAGTCTTTGCGCTGCTCCGCAGCCATGTTGATGGGTCCTGATAGTGGAAGGAAGTTGTCTTGGATGGAGACAATCGCAATATCAGTAGAAAACAGGCGAACGCGAAAGAGCATCGGCATCGGCGTGCTTTTGGCCTGAGCGATAAATGACACGGATCTCGTACTCTTGGAGCCGTAAAGCCCATCGTGCGAAGCGTCCTGAGGGATCTTTGAGGGAGGATAACCAGCAGAGCGCGTGGTGGTCGATAACAACATAGAAAGGGCGGCCGTACAGATAAGGCCGAAATTTTGTAATGGCCCAAATAATTGCTAGGCATTCTTTCTCAGTTACCGAATAATTTGCTTCTGTTCTTGTAAGAGTGCGGCTCGCGTACGCGACAACATATTCTTTGTAACCAGGCTTTCGTTGGGCGAGTACAGCGCCAAGACCGACACCACTAGCATCTGTGTGGATTTCTGTGGGAGCGCTTGAATTGAAATGACGCAGTATGGATGGTGTTGTAAGCAGTTCACGGAGCTTCGCAAAGGCACTGTCGCAGGCTGGAGACCACGCAGATAGATTGCGGTCTCCCTGAAGTAGGTCTGTCAGAGGCGCCATGATCGAGGCAAAATCCCGGATGAAGCGGCGGAAGTATGAGCAAAGCCCAACGAAACTATGCAGCTGCTTGAGAGACGCGGGCCTCGGGAACTCGCGAACAGCACGTAGCTTTGCGGGGTCAGGAAGAACGCCATACTTCGAAACGACGTGTCCGAGAATGGTCAGCTTGCGTGCTCCAAAGTGACACTTCTTCAAATTGAGTTGAAGGCCTGCTGCAGAGGGGCAGCGTAGAACCTGTTCCAAGCGACGAAGGTGCGTCGGAAAATCGGGCGAAAATACTACTACATCGTCTAAGTAGCACAAACACGTGTTTCATTTGAGGCCTCGTAGGATAGTGTCCATCATGCGCTCAAATGTTGCCGGCGCATTGCATAGGCCGAATGGCATCACGCTAAATTCGTATAAGCCGCCTGGTGTAACAAAGGCAGTTTTTGGCCTATCATCCAGATTCATGGGCACTTGCCAGTACCCAGAGCGTAGATCAAGGGAGGAAAAGAACTCTGCGCCTTGTAAAAAGTCGAGGGCGTCATCGATTCGAGGCAAAGGATAAACATCCTTTTGTGTTATTTTGTTTAAGCGACGATAATCTACGCAAAAGTGTATGTCGCCATCCTTCTTTTTAACTAAAACAACCGGCGACGCCCAAGGACTGTTTGATAGTTGAACGACGCCTCGCTTTAGCATGTCACCTACTTGTTCCTCGATGACACGGCGTTCAGTCGGCGAAACACGGTATGGTCGCTGCCGTAGTGGTGGGTGATTACCTGTGTCAATCTGGTGGCATACGGTAGATGTTCGATCTAAAGTAGCGCTGTGGCTGTCAAAAGATGGCTGAAACTTGTCAAGGAGGCTCAAAAGCTCACACCTCTGTTGCGGGTTTAGGCCTTCGTCGATGACACGGTTGAAAATGTCGGTAGTGGAAGGGTCATTCACGGAACTACAGGAAAGGGCGCTGACTTCCGATGATTCATCAGGAACGTCAAGTGTAGCGATGGTTTCGAATGATTCTATCGAACCGATACATTCGCCTCGAAGCAGCGTAATCGTGAATGGGAACGAATTCTCCACAGGCACGTTGGTCGCACCACCTTGAAGAGTAAGGAGAGCCGTTGGGAGCGGTGATAAGTGGCGATGAACGAAAGCAGCGGAAGGCGTGAAGAATGCGGTAGCGTCGACGACGGCGGAACACGACACAGGGGCGAAGACAGTAGCGTGTGGAGGGATCTCGGTGTCGTCACTAATGACCAACTTCACGTAGGAAGGGCGATTGTGCACTGGTAGCGCATCACCAAGGGGACAAAAGGCGACTTCGGCACGGGCGCAATCAATGACGGCTTCGTGATGGGAGAGAAAATCCCAACCTAAAATGATGTCATGAGAACAGTGTGGGAGTACTACGAACTGCACTGTGTAGGGCACTCCTTGAATTACAAGTCTGGCAGTACACGTGGCCACAGGCTGCACAGGCTGTGCAGTGGCAGTATGCAGACATGAACCCAAGTAAGGCGTTGTCACTTTTTGAATTGAACGGCAAACTTTTTCGGCGATGACAGAAATTGCGGCACCAGTATCAATAAGGGCAAGTACGGGTACACCTTCAAGAACGGTATTAATTACATTCGGCGGTGAACGAAGAGGGCTTGTGCTTTGCGACGAGGACACAGTTCTTGCCTCGGGAACTGCGTCATTTAGTTTTGCGCGTCGATTGTAGGGGGGCGTCGGCGCATCGGGGAGGGCGAGCGTCGACGTGGAGAAGGAGATGGGCGATCAGGAGCTGGTCACTGGTCAGTGGTTTGGTCGAGGAGCGTACAATTCGAGGTCTGGAGTGTATTGAGTGTACGCGTAATCGTTCTCATATGGACGTGGGTTTTCACGTGAGTGGAGTGGGCGGCGGCGGCACAGACGTGCGACGTGCCCAGGTAGACCACACGAAAAGCAGATCGGTTGGTTGTCGGCAGTGCGCCAAGGATTAGGGACTCGGTGAACTGGAGGTCGTGGCGGCTGGGCGGCATAAACAGGAGCAGGCAATGGAGACGGTGCTTGGAACGTCTGTGGTCGTGGTCGTGCTGCTGCTTCAGCGTACGTCAATGGTGCATTGACTGGTGGCACCAGCTGCGGAGGAAGGACCTCAGACACTTGATCTCGTATAATAGTCTCAGGCCTACCGGAGCACTGCGCTCCGGTAGGCCTGAGATGAGCGAGAGTTGGCGGGCAACTTCTTCGCGCACGAAATCTTTGATCTGCGAGAGGAGGACGGGATCTTGCGAGGGAGTTAAGCCGGACATCAATTCCTGATGTGGGACAGCATGGCGGGTGACGACACGTTGCCGGCGAAGCTCATCATAGCTTTGGCAGAGCTCGGTAACTTGGGCGACAGTAGCAGGACTTTTTGAAATGAGCATTTGGAAGGCGTCCTCGCCAATACCCTTAAAAATATGCGTGATGTGGTCCACCTCTGTCATTTTCACATCGACGCGTTTGCACAAATCAATGACGTCTTCTACGTAACTTGTAAAGCTCTCACCAGGCAGTTGAGATCTCGACTGAAGGCGCTGCTCCGCACGAAGTTTGCGGACAGAAGGACAACCGAAGACTTCACTGAACTTTGCCTTGAATTCTGTCCAGGTGGGAACGTCGGTCTCATGGTTCCGAAGCCATAAGTTGGCAAAGCCACTGAGGTAAATGCCGACAGTGGCCAGTCTCGTGGCTTCGTCCCATTTGTTCAAGACACTCACAATTTCGTAAGTAGCCAGCCAGTCGTCGACGTCGTGATCGTCAGTGCCGCTGAATATGGAAGGATCCTGCTGACGGACCGCGCCAGAGCACACTATGGCCTGGGAAGCCATAGGAGGAGGGCTTGTGGCAGATGCAGTGGTCATGACACCAGGTAGAGTCCGGCTTCGCAACTCCAGGATTGCAAGGGGACACCGCAAACTCCACCAATTATAATAAAGAACTGAGACAGTCAAAACTGTTATTCGAGACCAGGTAAGAGCGTAGGCCTAGCCAGCGAAATCAGCGACAGTCCTGGCCGAGCATCTCGTGCTTAGCACTGACAATGTGTTTGCCGAGATTTGCATGACCCACTACATTCATCATTACACAATAAACATTTCGCTCTATGTCTTGTCAGGTTGAGCTCCTTAGTTTGCTCATCTAAATATATCATAAACCAACTCACCGAGCAAGCTACGTATGTGGTGTCCTTTTTCAAACACACTTGTGACAAATCAGCATCTATAGTTAGTTGAATAAAGCCCGAGATAAAAACGGGTGAAAGAAAGGAAGATTACTCGGTTTGATAGCGCGGCGTGGAGCATCGCACGGAGTGCAGGATAAAGCACGTTGAAAATACAAGCCCACGCTTCAAAGTTCTGTCCGCACACATGTTCTGTGCGTTACTTCACAGTTGACACAAACTTAATTTATGGTGATCAGTGATCACCGTCTCGTCCAATATCGTTGATCCTACTCAGCATGCCGACTACAATGGGGATCGTTTCTGTTTGATAGAACATCTCGACTATTATTGTCATTTTACCTTTCTGTGTTCAATTAACGCCATGCATGTGGTCCAGTTTTTTAACTGACTTTTTTGTAATACTGCCCTAAACAGCTAGCCCTTCCTCAGTTATAACAATATTTTTCATACACACCGAAGAGAAGCACTTCTACCCGGCCCGTCCCCAGTCTTGGCCCCCACCTTTCGCATTTGAACTGCCTTTGTTCTTGGACTCACTTTCACAGTCATAATTATGAATTTTCCAGTACTGACCTTCCACACCTTTTATCATTGTTCAAAGCCCGCCTCACATACCACATATTCTTGTAATCTAGAACATGTCGACCGTCCTAACCAAACACCACCATTGGCCCGGTCACTGACCGGGATTCACTGAAATACAGTGAACTCTACAGTATCTTAAAATTCACGTTTAAATCCAATCCAACATTACCGTTACAAATTATTAGGAGCAGTAGGAAAGCTTTTTTATAGTCCACTTATTTAATTTGAAATGGCAGGTGAACCAATTTCGCCGCGCTTGCGAAGTGGACAGAATTAAGGCCAGACTGGTGAGAGAAGGTGCAAAATAAACGTAATTTAGCCGAAAAAAATCCCATTTAAATGGCTCGCCGAGAAAACACTTCGGCGGCGGCGGCGTATCAAAAACTGTTGGCGGCGGCGCGCCAACACCTCAGCGCACACCTCTATTTGGGAAAAAAAAGAAAAGTTAGGTATGTTCGATTCCAGCGGGGTGCACGGAACCGGTGCTGCAAAAGTTCAGATGTGGGTGTTACTACAGTGTACTAGTGTTACAGTGCAGACGTGGTGCAAGATGGATGGATGAGTTGATATTTATTTATTTATTTTATTTGTAGATACTGCAATCCCACATGAGGGATTATAGCAGGGTGGGAAGTACAATCATAAATATTCCTAGGTGAACAAGAACAAAATACGGAAGCAAAGTACAGTTCTCGGAATTACAAAAAAAAGGGAAAAACTGATATACAAAATTCACGAATACATGATCAACCATGGCGACAAAATACAATTCAAAATGTACAGGATAATAAATATTCCAGAAACAGAGTCACATACGCAAGGATTGGAAAAAAATACGGGTGATAATTCTACACAACTTCAAATATATACACATATATACATACATATACATACACACATATGCACACATATATATTATGCAGTTAAACACAAGGCAAACTTTTCAAGTGATGGCTGTAAAACAACGTCATTAGTTAGGTTGTTCCATTCCCCGACTGTTCTCGGGAAAAATGAATACGTGAAGCAGTTATTGCGTGTTTGAAAGGGCGTAATGGAGAGGTTATGGCGATGCCTTGTCGGATACCCAGAGGAGAAAGACAATAATTTGCTAGTGTCTATCTTATAGTGCTTCTTAATTAGTTGATATAAAAATTTGAGACGAGAAATTCGGTTTCTTTCAGTTATTGGTGGAAGATTAGCTCTCGCTAGCAGTGCACTAACAGATGTGCGACCATAACTGTTGTATATAAAACGGGCTGCCTTTCTTTGTATTTTTTCAATCTTCTTTTTATTAGTCAACGTAAAAGGATCCCATATAACGACTGCATAATCTAGAATGGGTAGAACTGTTGATTTGTACGCCAGCAAGCGCACAGTGGGAGTGGAGTGCTTGAGAACTCTCCTAAGAAATGAAAGTCTTGTGTTAGCACAAGCTGCAACATAATCGATATGCTTATTCCACTTCAAGTTGTTTGTAATGTAAACCCCTAGATACTTGTAATACTGCACCTCAGCAAGGTATATATTGTTACAGCAATATTGGAACAAGAGGGGCTCTTTTTTGTGTGAAATGCGCATAAATACGGTTTTTTCAAAGTTTATGGGCATCTGCCAACTGTCGCACCAAGATTTAACTTTTTGAAATGCGGCATTTAACTTTATTTGGTCATTAGAATTTTTTACCTCGGAGTAAATAACGCAGTCGTCTGCATAGAGTTTTATGTTAACGGGTATGTCATTCACAATGTCATTGATATATAAAAGAAAAAGAAGCGGTCCAAGTACCGAACCCTGGGGGACGCCAGATTCCACAGAAACCCTCTCAGAGCATTTATCTTTAAATACAACATATTGCTGCCGGCTATGAAGGTAAGATAAAATCCATTTAGTTAACTGCTTGTTTTTGAGTATGTTGTCTAGTTTGAAAATTATTTTTTTGTGAGAAACCTTATCAAATGCCTTTGAAAAATCCATAAAAATTGCGTCAGTCTGCTCACCATTATTAATTGTCAATGCAAAATCGTAAACGGTCTGAACTAATTGGGTACAAGTAGAGTAGCCTCTTCTGAATCCATGTTGAGACTCGGATAGGGCATTATGAGCAGTTAGAAATTCCGAAATATGATTATGAACTATATGCTCGAGCAACTTACAAACTGTTGACAATAGTGATATTGGCCTATAATTACTAATTTCATCTTTCTTACCCTTTTTATGAAGTGGTTTCACTTTGGCTGTCCTCCAATCGATTGGCAGCTGTCCTTCTTTCAACGATTTTGTAAAAAGAGTGCAAAGATATTTGGCGACCCATTCAGCGTACCTTTTGAGAAAGGCATTGGGTATTTCGTCAGCACCACCAGATTTTTTTACATCAAGTTTCAAAAGCATGTTGAAAATTCCCTTTTCACTTACGGTAATGTCAGGCATCGGCGGTAATGGTGACACAAAATTAGGCAGTTTGCCATCATCATTAGTAAAGCAGGACTGAAACTGCCTATTGAATGCATTTGCAATTTTTGTGGCATCAGTAATTTGGACACCATTAATGGTAAAAGCATCCACATCAGTATAAGATGGGGAAATTGCTTGCCAAAACTTCTGCGGTGAACTAGTAATGAAACTAGGTAAAGAAACTGAAAAATATTTGTCTTTGTCAGCTGCAACTTGTGTTTTAACTTTATGAGACAAATCTGAAATTTTGGATGCCAGGTTTACGCAGTCGCCTACAGATCGACGTTTTTTCTTTAACCTCTTTAATTTTCTCTGCAAATGTATAGTAGAACGACTTATCCAGGCATTCACACGTTTGTTTTTTTTGCGTATCAATGGCACAAATTGTTCAATACATTCATGTATAAGTTTCGTAAAAGAAGCCCAAAGATTGTGAACATTTGCATCAGTGCGAGAGAAATTATCTAGATGAAACGAAAGCACGTCTATTATAGCTTCGTCATCGGCTCTGGAAAAGTTTCGAAAATACGAAGCTTCGTTAGCTTTGTCGACTTTAACATTGCTGAGGCTAAGGAAGACGGCCTGATGATCGGAAATTCCTGGCATGATTTGAGATGTGGCGTTCTCGAAAATGCTACCGCTTACGAAGAAAAGATCTAGTAGAGTCTTACTGCTATCCTGAATTCTTGTGAAGCCTTCAACAACTTGAGTAAGGTCAAAGGCAAAAGCAATATCAAGCATTGCCTCTCCTACCTTGTCATTACGACTTTTGGGGGACATTGTTAGCCAGTCAACATCAGGCAAATTGAAATCACCAGATAGGATTATCCGATCATCAGGTTTGACATGGTCACATAAATACTCCTTCAACACATCCATGGTAGAAGCATCAGAGTTAGGGGGTCTGTACATGGCACCAACAATATACCTAAGGCCGCCACTATAGGCTTTGCAGAATAAACACTCAATGCAGGCAACTTCAGGCATCAAGAATACGTTAAGCGCACTTTTGTAGATTATGCAAACTCCACCACCCCTACTACCACGGTCTTTCCTGTAAACTCGGTATCCTGATGGAACGAATTCACTATCGTATATTTCATCACTGAGCCATGTCTCAGTCAGTATAACAATATCAGGATCGTTAGCAATAATTAGCCCCTCAAGCTCAGTGCTTTTATTGACTACGCTCCTACAATTGATGTTAAGAAGTTTCAAGAATCGATCATCATTTTGCCTTTGTCAAACCCGCCTATCACTTTTCAACTGAAGGCGGCATTTCTTGTCACTGTCCCAACCGTATATAACGCCGTTTACACTTAGCTTATCATAGATAAGCTTTACCTTAGCCCCTTTTTCCTTTTCGTCTTGAGCAGTTTTCCAAAGCATCCTTCGCTGCTCACGGACATGATGCGAAAAATCTTCCGCAATAGACAATAAAGTGCCTTTAAGTTTATGCGAAACTTTTAAAATTGACAGCTTTTTTTTATAATCCAGACACTTTATTACAATTGGACGATTTTTATTTTCCATACTGCGGCCTAACCTATGAATTCGCTCAATGCTGACCGCTTTAAGTCCCAGTTTTTCTTCTACAATGTCCTTATTAAATTTCTTTTCCAATTCTTCATGTGTCTCATTCTTGGGTTCATAAAGACCATAGATGATTAGATTATTTCGGCGACTCCTATTTTCTAAATCATCTACTTTGTCCCTAAGCGCCACGAAGTTTCTATCAAGGTGGGACATTTGGTCTTCTAAGTCTTTAATCTTATCGCCCAATGTGGCAAGACTAGACAGCTGTTTCTCCATTGCCTCCATTCTGTCGCTTACTGAAGACAATTTATTTTCTATCTTCTCATGAGAAGATTGCATAGATGCCATGGTTTCCATTATTTTTTGTTGTCCGGCCAGTAACTCACGCAACGTATCACTTTGGGAGGGACCGGGGTTTGTTTCAATGTCGCCACAAAGTAATAAACCTTTTGCTAGGGTGAAAATATAAGTAACAACATTTAGTACAAAGTGTGGGCAAGGCAGCAGCAACAAATAAGGGTTGTCACTACGAAAACAATGCGATGGCCGGTTATCACCAACCTGAAGAACGAAGCAGAAGGGATTACTGAGCATACCGCCGGTAGTGCTGCTGCCTGGCCAACTGGGGTGGCTCGCCGGTTCACGCCCTTTTGTAGCTTCCAAGATGGACACGTGATGTGACGTCACCGAAGGTGGTCGCAATGGCCATCTTGCGGTGTGAGGACTTTTGATGCTGCTAATACCGTAGTCGGCAAGCGGCGATGGCTCCGGTCCATATCTGCGTAGCAGTTTGGCTTGCTTGATTCCAGGGAGGCAGCCGCGCTGTGATAGCCGAATTTCTTGAACCACAGCCAAAACCTGAAGAACGAAGCAGAAGGGATTACTGAGCATCCCGCCGGTAGTGCTGCTGCCTGGCCCACTCATATGGCTGTTCCCTTTAGATCAGGTGGTGGCTAACGCCACCTAGCCGCAATACTTATTGAACCAAGAACTAGATTTATCTTTTTTTCCTTTAAATGGTGAAGTGGAGGACTGATACTTTGCAGCGAAGCATTTAATTTCCACTTGTACTTTGATTTAAGCCACCAATCAGATAACCTCCTTCTAGTTATTTCTACACGCCTAAAGTTTATTTTGCCATCGCTGTCCCTGAACCCCAGTGCTTTGAAAAACTCGTCTTTCTGGTTAACCTCCACGCCTTCTCCCTTTGGTTGCTTGCTTTCTTCGTGCACCATCATCATGAACTTAAGCCCTTTACAGAACATTATCAGGTGTTTGGCAGTTTTCTCCTCCTCTTCACACGCACTGCATACTGTGTCTACCCCTTCGTATATGGCCCGATATGTCTTGGTTCGCAGTACTCCCGTCCTGGCCTCAAACAGTAGAGAACAACCCCGAGTATTATCATAGATCCTTTCCTTGGCAATTTCCTGCTTAAAAATTCGATAGACCTCTAGTGTGGACTTCTTAATCATGCCCGTTCTCCACATGTCAGTCTCCGTTTCCTTCACTTTCTTCTTAACCGATACTTCTTTTTGGTTTGGCCACCTGCTGTTTTCTAAGTATTTACCAGTCAATTTTCTGGTTCGCTTCCTCCATTTTGTATCGACATTCTTCATGTACAAGTAGCTGAAAACCTTCCTAGCCCAACGCTCCTCGCCCATTTCTCTCAATCGTTTCTAAAGTTTTATTTTGCTGCTAGCTTCCCTGCCCTCAAATGATGTCCATCCCATATCACCTTGTACTCCCTGATTTGGTGTATTCCCGTGAGCTCCTTAAGCAAGCCTACCTATTCCACGTTGCTTAAATTCCAATCTTGCTTGAGCTTCTCATCTCATGCACAAGACCGCATTGCCGAACGTCAGCCCAGGGACCATGACCCCTTTCTATATTCCTCTCACAACATCATACCTATTGTAATTTCACAGTGCTCTATTTTTCATCACTGCTGCATTCCTGTTACCTTTAGTCGTCACGTATATTTCGTGTTTCCTCAGGTACTCGGTCCCATTGCTTATCCATATGCCCAGATATTTGTATTTATTGGTTATCTCTAGCGCGACCTCCTGTATTCTAAGCTCACTACCATCGTTGCATTGAAAATCATGACTGCTGATTTTTCCTTACCAAATCTAAAGTCTAACCTATCTCCCTCATTACCGCAGATGTCCATCAATCTCTGCAAGTCTTCCTTGTTGTTGGCCATTAGCACTATATCATCTGCGTACATTAATGCTGGTAGTGCCTGATCAATGAGTTTTCCTTGTTTGACTAAAGACAGGTTGAAGCCCAGTTCACTTCCCTGTAATTTGGCCTCTGATCCTTGTAGGTACATCATGTATAATAAGGGTGACAGGCGACACCCCTGCCTAAGCCCCTGTTTTACATTTGCAGGCTTGGATACCTGTTTTTCCCACTTTATAATTACCTTGTTACCTTTATATATATTGTAAGCACAATATTGACAACGTTTGACCTTCATTTTCTTCATCTGTATATAATCATCATCACGAAAAAACGTCGTCTTCGTTCAAGAGTTGATCAGGCGATTCGGCCTAATAAACGCCGTCGAGACTCCAACGCTGCTACTGTCTTACCGAGTGGTGGAAGTGCTTTGATCCCCAAGTTCTCTCCGACGTCACGCTTCCAGGAGCTTCGTTCGGGTCGCCGCTTGCTTCCCCCGTCCGCTGTCATGGCTCAAGAACCACTGCCCGGAACATCCAGCATCCCTGTCCAACAAACCATTCCTTCGTGGATCGTCAACGCCCGGCAGCGCGACCCATCCATCTTCTGTAGTCCTCCACGCGACGACGTCGAGGTATGGCTAAAAGAATACGACATGGCCAGTGTTTATAACCAATGGGATGAGCCTCAAATACTTCGTCACGTCGCCTTCTATCTGTCTGATGTCGCGAAAACGTGGTTTTTTTAATCACGAGAGCAGCTTCCCGGATTGGCCTACTTTTGCTCAACAAGTCCATAGGATTTTTGGAAAACCGAACATCCATTCCGAAGTGTCGAAACGAAAGCTCGATGGGTGTGGCCAACTTCCCGGGGAGACGTACACTTCGTACATTGAAGACAACCTTGCCCTTTGCCACCGCGTGAACCCGGCGATGACAGAAGCTGATAGTGTTCGCCACATCATCAAAGGGATAGGCCATGTCGCGTTTAACGCTCTGGCTGTTAAAAACCCCACCACCGTTGAGGACATCATCACGACATGTCAGCATCTTGATGAACTCCAAGCCATTCGATTGCACCCAGACTACTCAGACGCCAGTGACAGCCGGCCTTCCTCGGATGCGGATTTGCGCGCGTTGATTCGCACTCTGATTCGCGAGGAACTTCAAGCGCAGGGGTTGTCATGTGCACCCGCCCCTCGGCCTCACTCTCAATCTGCTGGTCTGCGCGACATCATCAAAGAGGAGCTCTCATCCATGGCTGGTGCTCTCCCATCGAACAATATGGTGCCACCAATACAACCCATGACGTATGCGCAAGTCGCTGCCATGCCACCTGCCTTGGTTCAGCACGTGCATCCTGTTCCTGCGCAGTCCAACATAGCAGCATTTGCACCACACTTGCCTGTCCCAGCGCCAGTACCAGCGCCTGTGACAGCTCCAGCACACTACGCCCCCTGGCGCTCACCTCGCCCAATATGTTACTATTGTGGCATTCGGGGCCATATTTCACGATTTTGCCGCAAGCGCCAACAGGACGAACGCCGTGGCTACGATGTTTACGAAAGGGATTCGGAGCCATCTCCGAACCAGTACCAGCGACGCCCTACGACACGTTCCTTCTCTCAGACTTCTCCACTCACCGTACCTCGCCCCTGCTATCCCAGACGCCGCCGGTCCCCTTCACCTCTACGACGCTCAACATCTCCTGTGAGACCGGCTGTACCTACTTCTCACTACCACTCGGAAAACTAGCTGTTGCAGTTTTTGGAGGGAAAGCTGCATCGCTCGAACAAACACCAAGACCTCCAGAGGGCCCAGCCAACTTGTTATTAGTGTATGTGGAAGGGGTACCAGTTCAGGCATTGGTGGACACGGGGGCTGCTATTTCTGTTATTCATGCGGATTTGTGTACTCGTCTACGTAAGGTTACCATACCTTATACTGGCACTCTCTTACGTAGCGCAAATGACTCGCAGATACGGCCATCATCACAGTGCACTGTTAGAGTTTTCATTGATGGGATCCGGCATCATATTCAGTTTGCCGTGCTGGATTCTTGTGCTTTTATGCTTATTTTGGGATGGGACTTTCTTTCTGATGCTGATGCTTCTATCTCTTGTCGACAACGACTCTTACATATGCGAGAGACGGATGATATTTCGCCGAAATTATCACGTGACCGGCTACGAACAGCCAATGACTTCCTTGTGCCACCTAACCACGAGCACGTTATCACGGTTATGTCTGACTCCATTGACCATGGTGACGTTCTAGTCAGTCCATCAGCCCGTTGTCTATCCAATGGGATTGCACTTTCATCGAGTCTTGTCCGCTTCTCTAACGGCACCGCATTTCTCGCAGTACTAAATATCACCAATGAGCCGATTCTGCTGACCAAGGGCACTGTTGTATTCCAGCATGGACACACAACCTATCTCTGTAGTGGCTTCGGATACCAGTCTGGTGGAATCACGTTCAATACCAACAGATGCTCCACCCACTACGGCTCTCGTCAATACCATCAGCACGGATCTCACTCCCCCGCAAGCAGACGAACTACTGGCGTTGTTGTCTAGGCATAAATTTTCTTTCGACGTACATTCCACTGCTCTAAGCCAGACTTCTGCGGCGGCTCATCGCATACACACCAACGGAACTTCTATTGTCCGTCGTCGACCTTACCGTGTTTTTTCCAGCGAACGCAAGATCATCGACAAGCACGTTGCTGATATGCTCAAGCAAAACATCATCCGCCCTTCCTCAAGCCTTTGGTCGTCACCTGTCGTTCTCGTAGAAAAAAACGGTTCGGTCTGATTCTGCGTTGACTACCGCACAATAAACAAAGTAACCAGAAAAGACGTATATTCCTTGCCTCGCATTGACGATGCCTTAGATTCCTAACAAGGAGCGGAATATTTTTCGAGCCTTGACCTGCGTTCCGGTTATTGGCAAATTCCAATGCACGAGTATGACAAGGAAAAAACTGCCTTTGCCACACCCGATGGGCTTTACGAATTTAACGTCATGCCTTTCGGCCTCTGCAATGCGCCAGCAACGTTTGAACGACTGATAGACACTGTAGTGCGGGGCCTTAAGAGGAAAACATGCTTATGTTACCTTGACGACATCGTCATATTTTCTTCAACATTCGAACAGCACTTGCAGCGCCTGGATGAAGTTCTGACGTGTCTCGCAGCTGCTGGCCTTCAGCTCAACACCAAGAAGTGCCGCTTTGCTAGCAAAAGTATTAAAGCGCTCGAACATCTCGTCAGCAAAGATGGAATGCGGCCTGATCCCGACAAGATTACTGCCGTTCTTCACTTCCCGGTGCCTCAACGCGTCGAAGAGCTCCGAAGCTTTGTTAGCCTTGCGTCGTACTTCCGGTGTTTTCTACGAGACTTCGCCACCATTCCTGCGCCACTTCACCAACTCCTTCCTTCCGGAGCGTCATACGTGTGGTTGGACGAATGCCAAATGGCTTTTGACACCTTGAAACGTGCCCTCACGTCTGAGCCAGTGCTTTGTCATTTCGATAACGCCGTACCCATTCTCCTCCATACTGATGCCAGCGGACACGGACACGGCGCTGTACTTCTTCAACGAACAGAGCGTTATGACGAACGTGTGATCGCATACGCAAGTCGCACCCTCACAGCAGCAGAGAAAAACTACACTATCACTGAGCAGGAGTGTCTCTCCGTTGCCTGGGCCATCCAGAAGTTTCGACCATATCTACACGGCCGCCACTTTACGGTCATCACTGACCACCATGCTTTGTGCTGGCTGTCGACGTTGAAGAATTTGTCTGTACGTCTCGGTCGCTGGATACTTCGTCTCCAAGAATAAGAGTTTGACGTTATCTACAAATCCGGCAAGAAACACAACGATGCCGATGCCCTTAGCCACTGTCCTTTACAATCCTCATCAGGCACTCCTGGCCTGTCGCCGACTGTGAGTGAAACCATCAAAGTGCCTTCGTCAGTTCATTCACTCGCCGCTGTCGTCGATCTTATTTCTACCTTCAACAACGACACGTTTGCATCCCACCAAGGCCGCGAAACTTATTGTCGCTCTATAATGCAGTGCCTTCAAGGCTCCTCTCGTCCTCCCAATGCTCACGCCCATAGACGGCTGCGGAACTTCAAGACTGAAAACTCAATCCTTTACCGCTTTGTCTTCCACCCCGAAGGACAGCGCCGGGTTCCTGTTGCTGCTCGTTCCCTAAGGGCGCAGATTTTGCAGGCGTTTTACGATGACCCCAAGGCTGGTCATCTCGGTTTTAAAAAAACCTATGAACGCATCCGCAGTCGTTTTGCCTGGGCTGGCCTTTCCAACTACGTAGCGCGATATGTTACGTCTTGCTCGCTATGCCAACGCCGCAAGCAACAGACTTCCTCCCCGGCCGGTCTTCTACAACCTCTTCCGTGTCCTGACGCTCCCTTCAATGTCATTGGCATTGACCTCTACGGACCGCTACCAATATCAGCTAGCGGCAAGCGCTGGATTGTCACGGCAGTTGACCACTTAACAAGGTACGCCGGAACAGCTGCACTTCCTTTGGGATCAGCAGAGGACATTGCCACATTTTTTCTGGAGGCAATCTTTCTAAGACATGGTGCACCACGCATCTTACTGAGTGACCGCGGCAAGGCGTTTCTCTCGAAACTACTCGAACAAGTCCTCCACGCGTGCAATACGATTCACAGGACATCCAGCTACCATCCCCAGACTAACGGCCTCACAGAGCGCTTTCATCGAACTTTGACCGACATGATATCTATGTATATCAACTCCGACCACACCAAATGGGATACCATCCTGCCATTCGTGACTTTTACGTACAATACCGCTACGCAGGGCACCACGGGCTATTCCCCATTCTTTCTCGTCTATGGCCATCAACCAACATCTCCGCTCGACATCTCCTTTTTTGACGTCTCTGTGAACTCGTCATCGTCATAGAGGGAGCACTTAATCTCTCGCCTAGCCGATTGTCGCCGACGCGCCCACCTCAATACACAGGCAACCCAACAAGAGCGGAAGACTCGCTACGATGGCGTCCACCGCGTAGTTCACTTCAATACTGGAGACGAAGTACTGTTGTGGACCCCAACGCGGGTTCCCGGCCTGTGTGATAAGTTTCACTCACGTTTTATCGGCTTCTACGCTATAGTCGAGCAGACGTCTCCAGTTAACTATCGAGTAACCCCTGTTGTCATGTCTCCCGACGGCTGTTTTTGTGGTACGGAAGTTGTTCACGTGTCGCGCTTAAAACCATTCGTGCGCCGTACGCCACTGTCATAAACAGTGGCCTCATTGGCCACTTCCGCGCGAGAGGGAAATTAGTGTAAGCACAATATTGACAACGTTTGACCTTCATCTTCTTCATCTGTGTATAATCATCATCAGGAAAAAACGTCCTCTTCGTTCGAAGAGTTGATCAGGCGATTCGGCCTAATAAATGCCGTCTAGACTCCAACGCTGCTACTGTCTTACAATCTATATATATATACATACATACAGCTGGTAATTTTTTCATCCACTTTTCTTTCTTCTTTATTCTTATTTACATTCCATTGGTTCTAATAACTTCCGCTGTACATTCCTTGGCATTACTGTCTGTTATATCTCATTAATATTGTGTTAAAAACACGGAAATACGAGCCCTTAGGTATACATTTCTCTCCCTTATATATATATATATATATATACATATAAGATATATATATATATCCTTCAAAAGATTAGTGACTACATCTTCCACGCCTAGTGTGTCCCGTATTCCCCACAATTCCTCTTGAACCACGCTATCGTACGCTCCCTTGATATCCAAAAATGCTAGCCAGAGGGGCCTGTGTTCTTTTTCTGCTATTTCGATCCACTGCATCAGTGAGAACAGATTGTCTTCCAACCTCCTGTGTTTCCGAAACCCATTATGTAGTACCCCTAGAACCCCCTCATCCTCTATCTATGCCTGCAGTCTTTGCTTCATAAGTTGCATCGCCAGCCTGTAGACCACTGATGTCACTGTTATAGGATGGTAGTTGTTTATGTCAGCTTTGCCCCCTTTCCTTTATAAATCATGCTCATCCTGCTAAGTTTCCATCCATCAGGAACTTCTCCATCGATTATTAATTTTTCACTGCCTCTCTCAAAGTCTGCTTAGACTTCGGACCTAATGTCTTTATCACCATAATTTGAATGCCATCTGGGCCTGTTGATGTACTACTAGGAACCCTTTTCTCAGACCTTTCCCACTCTTGTTGTGAAAATGGAGCCATTGTGCCACTTGATTCATCCTTGTCAATTGTGGTTCATAAAGCACTTCTTTGTTCAAATTTTTCTGTCACCCTTGTTCTTATATAATGAATAGCTGCGTCCCCTTCTAGCCTGCCACCTTGAGCTGTAGTTATAAACCTCTGCTCTAGGCTCGTCTTATTTCTTAGGGAGTTTAGATGGTTCCGAAATTTTGCAGCTGCCTTTCTATCTTTTTATGTACTGCTGCCAGCCACTGAGCTCCCTTTCTTCTGATCTTTTTATTGATCAGAAGGGATGCATCCCTTCTACAGCTTAGAAAGATTTCCCATTTCCTTTCAACATCATCTGTTGGTTCACCCCGCCGCTTAGCATGTCTGTGTTCCCTAGAGGCTTCCTGACGTTTTGCTATGGCTCTCTTAACTTCCTCATCCAACCAACTTTTGGGTTTGTGTCTTCTTTTCCGGGGTGACTTGTCACGTGCCTTAGCAAGCTCTAGCTCAAACATTGTAGTTAAATTCGTGTATGTCCACACTGTTTTATTATCATCAGTGATTACTTTCTTAATTTGTTTAGCGGCTATTTCAATTTGCCTTTCTGAATGAAAATTTTCCTGTAGTTGCTCTTCTTGTCTCCTTCCCACTTTCACTGCGCTTCCAAAACATAGCATGATACGTTTGTGATCATTACCCAGACTTCTCAAGCCACCTTCATCTATGTTCATTCCCCTGAGCTTATCATACATCCTATGTGACATAAGTGCGTAATCTATCGTCGACTGCAGCCTTCCTACCTCCCATGTTATTTGCCCTTCACACTTCTCGGTACTCTTGCAAATGATCAAATCAAGCCTTTCACACATATCCATGATCATTTGGCCTGTCGGGTCGGTATGCCCATCTATATCTTCTATGTGCGCATTCATATCTACTAGTATAATTATCTCGCACTCTCCTCCTAACTCCTGAATGTCATTTATTATACACTCTACCATTGCCTGGTTTTCCTTCTGGCCTTTGCTCCCATCCACAAGTACACGAAACGAAGGAGTGTCATTTGCCCTGCCACTTTCCCTTTTAGCCATAAATGTTCCTTGCACTCCTGCTTGACCCTTTGCCAGTCTGTACTTTTATGAATGAATGCCCCAAGAGCACCCCTCTTTCTGCTGCCTTCTGTTCTAATACAATATTCCCACACGTAGTCCGCAATTGTCGCAAGGCCCAGCTTCGCTGAAGCTGGGCCTTGCGACAATTGAACCGGCTGAACCTGTTTTTTTCCAAACTTGCTTGATCTTTCTTCTCGGCCATTATGGTTGCCGGTTCCCTACTGTTCTTTCCGTAGGCCGCTCCTCTGTTCATCTTGGATGTACTCCCTCAGCGGACTTCAGCCTTTCTCCCATAGCCCTCATTTTCTCTTGCGCTGTCGCCAACGCAGTCTCGAGCTCGGTGATTCTCATCAGCATGTCACCCTGGGTAACCAACATTTTCTCCATTTTTTCCTCGACCTCACATTGCCTACACTTCGCGTCAGCCTCTTCTCCTTCCGCTTCTACACTTGGTTCCACTTTCAAACCAACCCCACATACTGAACACTTTACAGTCTTTTAACCATGTCTTTCCGACACCGATTGTCCCTATGACTTGTCTCACTTGATAAATACAAAAGTCGAGCCCTGCCCTACGAAAAAGAGAAAGTCTAAGCTCTACTACAAAAATTTGCGTGTTCAATGTTTGTGCACCTTCCCCACGGGGTGGCAAAAGAAAAAAAACAAGGAAACCGTACACGCACACGCGCACACTAATAAATAGCTGGTGACTGACCCACAAAAAAGCCGTACAATAAAATAAGTGCTCCAGGGAGTTTAGCTGCTGCCTTATAATTATAAAGACAAGCTCAAAACATGCGAACAACGTATCTGCGCAGTCTATCGGGAGCGCTCAAAAAACACGTCCATCCGCCGTGACAGCCAAACCGAACCACCGTTACAGCAGCACTGCATGCGAGAAACGTCCTTTAGCAGATGAAAATTTCCAGCGTCCTGTTTGTACTGGTTCAGTGGCTAGAATAGTGCCACGTTTCATTTCACAAGTTTTGTTATCGTCCCAAAAAACTACACAATTCTCAGCGCAAACCGCGCCTGCAGTTTTGAGAAGCTTCCGGACTGTAGTAGATCATTTCGATAAGATCACGCCTACTCTGCGAACTGTACAGATTATTCTGGAACCTACGCCACCGCCAGCGATAACGCTAGAACATTCGATGGCAAGAGTATAAATGCCGGCGCGCTTCGCCGCTTGTAAGTAGTTGATCGACGGCCGACGCTCCGCTCACTGATATCTGTGCAAGACTGCTACCGTAATCTAACTTTCCGTTTACCGGCCACAGATTCGCCCAAATAAACAGTTAAATCCCACCATTAGTCCGTATCCGGGAAACAACCGATGGAGGTGCGGTTGCTGTGTGACGAACTACCGAAGATCCTCCGACGACGACGACGCCGCGACGGAGCTTTCCGAACACAACGCCAACCAGGCAAAGCCCTGACGGTGAAACCTCACTTACCGAAGGTGACTTGACGACGCAACATGGAAGCAGCGGAACAAGCCGACGTAGCCGTGACCCGACGCCACGCCTTAACTGTAATGCGAGACGGCGAACTAGCGACCTAGACGTTCTTATCGATAGCCACGGTGTGACCGCTCTCGTCGATACTGGAACTGACTACTCCGTCATCAGTGGGTCGTTCGCCGCGAAGTTAAAGAAAGTTAGGACAGCTTGGGAAGGCCCTGAAATCCACACAGCCGGAGGTCATCTCGTAACGCCTGCAGGAATCTGCACAGCGAGAGTCACCATTGATGGCCGTATTTATCCTACAGACTTCGCAGTCCTACAGAATTGCTCGAGAGATGTCATCCTTGGCATGGACTTCTTATGCCTCCATGGTGCTGTCATCAACCTAAAAACAAAGTTGATAACGTTATCCACAGAAGAAGCACTACCGCCGCGCACGCCATCAGGAAACCATGCCTTGAATGTGCTGGAAGAACAAGTCACCATTCCGCCTCGCTCAAGCGTCATTATTTCAGTCGGTGCTCCTAAATCACCTGACTTGGAAGGTGTCGTTGAAGGCAGTCAGCATCTGTTGGTCACCCGAAATATTTGCGTTGCAAAAAGAATTGCAGAGCTACGGGGAGGCAAAGAAACGATTATGCTCACGAATTTCAGCAATGAGTACAAACATGTGAACAAAGGAGCAACGGTTGCCTAAATCAAAGAAATTGACAAAGCCACCAGTGCTTTCACCCTCGCCGATTCTGCGGAACCTGCTCCGAGGAACCAAGCCACTCCCATAGCTTTTGATGTCCATCCCAGACTTCCGAACCATCAGCAAGAACAGCTCAAGGCCCTCCTCCTGCAATACGAAGATTTCTTTTCGTCGTCATCAAACATTCGGCAGACCCCAATCACAAAACATCGCATCATAACCGAAGAAAATGTCAGACAATTCCATCAGAGTCCGTACAGGGTTTCGACGCGAGAACGTGAGACCATGAAAAGACAAGTTGAAGAAATGCTGCGGGACGACATTATCCAGCCGTCCAAGAGTCCATGGGCATCCCCCGTGGTGTTAGTGAATAAAAAGGATGGGACCCTACGTTTCTGCGTCGATTATCGCCGCCTGAACAAAATCACAAGAAAGGACGTGTATCCTCTCCCACAAATAGACGACGCACTTGATCGGCTCCATAACACCAGGTACTTTTCGTCAATGGACCTCAAGACTGGCTATTGGCATATCGAAGTCGACGAAAGAGACCGAGAGAAGACGGCGTTTATAACACCGGACGGCCTCTTTGAGTTTAAGGAGATGCCCTTCGGTCTTTGCTTAGCGCCAGCAAATTTTCAACGCGTTGTGGATACGGTACTGGCAGGGTTGAAGTGGCAGACTTGCCTTGTGTACTTGGACGACGTCGTCGTGTTTTCCTCGAGTTTCGACGAGCATCTTTGGTGCCTTGAAGCTGTACTTCAAGCCATCAAGACGTCCATACTCAGACTGAAGCCAGAAAAGTGCAGATTTGCGTACGAGGAGCTCTTGTTTTTGGGGCACGTTATTAGAAAATCTGGAGTTCGTCCCGATCCTCGGAAAACAGCCGCCATCGCCGAATTCCCGCCGCCCACTGACAAGAAGGCGGTGCGCCGATTTCTGGGCCTGTGCGCCTAGTATGGGCGGTTCGTTAAAAACTTCCCGCAGCGCCGATCCTCTCACTAACCTTACCAAGGCCGACGTGGAGTTCAATTGGGAAACGCCGCAGGAACACGCTTTCCAGGAGCTTAAACATCGCCTACAGACGCCTCCGTTACTTGCCCATTTCGACGAATTCGCCGAAACAGAAATACACACTGACGCAAGCAGCGTAGGTCTTCGCGCCGTTCTTGTGCAGACGGCTCACGGACTTGAAAGGCTTATTAGTTACGCCAGCCGAACGCTATCCAAAGCAGAAGCCAATTATTCCACAACAGAAAAGGAATGCCTCGCCATCATCTGGGCTACGTCGAAATTTTGCCCCTATCTCTACGGCAGGCCCTTCAAAGTTGTGGGCGACCACCACGCCTTGTGTTGGCTAGCCACCTTGAAGGACCCTTCAGGTCGCCTCGCACGATGGAGCCTGAGACTTCAAGAATATGACATTACTGTCATTTACAAGTCCGGCAAGAAACACTCCGACGCCGACTGTCTCTCTCGTGCGCCTGTCGACCAACCACCACCCGAAGACCCGGATGACGAATACTTCTTGGGAAACATAACTACCGACGACTTCGCTGAACGACAGCGGGCTGACCCGGAACTTAAGGCCTTGATAGAATACCTCGAAGGCAGGATTGCCGAAGCTCCGGAAGTATTCAAGCGCGCACTTGCGTCGTTCTTCCTGCGAAACGGTCTTCTACAAAAGAAAAACTTTTCACCGCTTCGAGCTAAGTACCTCCTTGTGGTGCCTTCAGCTTCGCGACCAGAACTCCTGCAGACCCTGCCCGACGATCCCACGGCAGGGCACCTCGGTGTTTCTCGCATGCTCGCGACGATACAAGAAAGGTACTACTGGCTATGTCTTACTACCAACGTCACTCGTTATGTGAGGACATGCCGGGACTGTCAGCGACGCAAGGCACCGCCGACAAGGCCAGCGGGACTTCTGCAGCCAATTGAACCACCTTGCCGACCTTTCCAGCGGGTTGGTATGGACCTACTAGGGCCGTTCCCGACGTCGGCTTTCGGAAACAAGTGGATCGTGGTAACTACCGACTACCTCACCCGCTACGCCGAGACAAAAGCCCTCCCCAAAGGCAGTGCATCCGAGGTAGCTAAGTTCTTCGTCGAAAATATCGTCCAACGTAACGGCGCCCCGGAGGTCCTTATCACCGACAGAGGAACGGCATTTACTGCCGACTTAACTCAAGCGTTCTTGGCAAACAGCCAGACAAACCACCGCCGGACGAACGCGTACCACCCACAGACCAACGGCCTCACCGAGCGGCTTAACAAGACGATCGCCGACATGCTGGCAATGTACATCGATGTCGAGCACAAGACGTGGGGCGCCATTCTTCCGTACGTGACCTTCGCATACAACACGGCGGTGCAGGAGACGACGCAGATATCTCCATACAAATTGGTCTACGGAAGGAGCCCAGAAACGACGCTCGATGCCATGTTACCCAACGTCACCAACGAAAAAAACCTCGATGTGAGTGAGCACCTTCAACGCGCCGAAGAAGTGCGACAAGTCGCGCGTCTCTGAATCAAGAATCAACAAACGACCCACAGCCACCGTTACAATCTTCGACGACGCTTCTTGGAATACCAGCCCGGTGAACGTGTTTGGGTGTGGACGCCGCTACAATGGCGTGGACTAAGTGAAAAGCTTCTGCGACGGTACTTCGGACCGTACAGGGTGGTTCGACGTCTCGGCCCACTTGATTGCGAGGTTGTCCCCGGCGGCATCACGAACTCTCAACGACGCCGATCGTGACCTGAAGTCGTCCATGTCGCGCGCCTCAAGCCGTTTCATGTGCGTTGACAAACTGAAACAGTGTTTTTTGTATGATAATTGTATCGTAATTTATTCACTGTACTTTCTTGCATTATTGTTGTACCTTCATCTTTAGCTAAAACATCGGGACGATGCCTTTTTCAGAGGGGGATAGCCACGTTTCATTTCCCAAGTTTTGTTATCGTCCCAAAACACTACACAATTCTCAGCGCAAACCACGCCTGCAGTTTTCGAGAAGCTTCCGCACTGTAGTAGATCATTTTGATAAGATCACACCTACTCTGCGAACTATACAGATTATTCTGGAACCTACACCATCGCCATCGATAACGCTAGAACATTCGATGGCAAGAGTATAAATGCCGACGTGCTTCGCCGCTCGTCAGTAGTTGATCGACGGCCGACGCTCCGTTCACTGCTATCTGTGCACGACTGCTACTGTAATCGAACTTTCCATTTACCGGGCACAGGTTCGCCCAAATAAACAGTTAAATCCTAACATAAAGTCTCCTGTCTTCGGCCACGTCACAATCTCGTGACAATATAGAAGTGTGATGAGCGGCAAGCGGCGCTTACGGGGTGCACTGATTGATTGATATGTGAGGTTTAACGTCCCAAAACCACCATATGATTATGAGAGACGCCGTAGTAGAGGGCTCCAGAAATTTTGACCACCTGGGGTTCTTTAACGTGCACCCAAATCTTACGGAGTGCACTGAAGCCTTTGAGAAGGAGCTGTGCAATCTTTTGAAGTAAGGAAAGTCAGCAGTCATAATTTTTAATGATAACGAAGGTAGTGAGCTTAGAATACAGGAGGTCACGCCAGAGATAACAGATAAGTACAAATATTCGGGCGTATGGATAAGCAATGGGACCGAGTACCTAAGGGAACACGAAATATACTTGACGACTAAAGGTAACAGGAATGCAGCGGTAGTGAAAAACTGGGCACCGTGAAATTGCAATGTGTATGATCTTGTGAGAGAATTATGGAAAGGGGTCATGGTTCCTGGTCTGACGTTCGGAATTGCGGTCTTGTGCATGATATCAGAAGTGCAAGCAAGATTAGAAATTAAGCAACGTGGAATATGTAGGCTTGCCTTAGGAGCTCACGGGAATACACCAAATCAGGGAGTACAAGGTGATATGCGATGGACATCATTTGAGGGCATGGAAAGCTATCAGCAACATAAAGTTTGAGAAGCGATTGAGAGAAATGGGGGAGGAACGTTGGGCTAGGAAGGTATTCAACTACTTCTACATGAAAAATGTCGAGGCAAAATGGAGGAAGTGAACCAGTAAATTGACTGGTAAATACTTGGAAAACAGCAGGGGGCCAAACCAAAAAGAAATATCGGTTAATAAGAAAGTGAAGGAAACGGAGACTGACATGTGGAGAATTGGCATGATTAAGAAGTCGGCACTAGAGATCTATCGAACTTTTAAGCAAGAAACTGCCAAGGAAAGGATATATGATAATGCTCGGGGTAGCTCTCTTCTGTTTGAGGCCAGGATAGGAGTATTGCGAACCAAGACATCAGGCCAAATACGAAGGGGTAGACACAGTGTGCAGTGCGTGTGGAGAAGAAGAAAAAACTGTCGAACACTCGATAATGTTCTGTAAAGGGCTTCACCCTGTAGTTCAGGATGATGGCGCAGAGTTTTTCAAAAGCACTGGGGTTTAGGGACAGGGAGGGCAAAATAGACTTTAAGCGGGTAGAATTAACTAGAAGGAGGTTATCTGATTGGTGGCTAAAGTCAATGCACGAGTGAAAATTAAACTCTTTACTGCAAAGTACGAATCCTCAACCTTACTATTTAAAGGAAGAAAAGATAAATCTAATGGTTAGTTCACTAAGTATTACGGCTAGGTGGCGTTAGCCGCCACCCGATCTAAAGGGAACAGCCACATTCATCCATCCATCCATCCGTCCATCCATCCATCCATCCATTCGTCCGTCCGTCCGTCCGTACATCCATCCGTCCGTCCATCCATTGGTCCATCCATCCATTCATCCATCCATCCATCCATCAATCCATCCATCCATCCATTCATCCATCCATCCATCCATCCATCCATCCATCCATCCATCCATCCATCCATCCATCCATCTATTCATCCATCTATTCATCCATCCTAACAAGCCGATACCATGTGAGTGGCCGAAGAGACAGCACCAACGCCGACGCATAGGGGTACTGACTGCGGACGAGAGGTGGCGGCAGTGCCTGCGCCCGCTTATCATGCGAGACAACCGAGACCGCATGGGAAACACACGAAAAGATCGCACAGCCTAGATGAGATCGGGGACTGTCAAGGTCCGGCGACACCTTAGGTGAGCAGCGCTCGATTTCGCCCCACTGACAGCGAGGCATGAGCAGCCGGGGACACTAGGACGACCAATCTCGCAGCCCACGAACACAGAGGTGTAAGTGCGACTATCAACGATAGGTGGCGCCGGCGATAAGGCAGTGGCTACAAGAATGTGATAGAGGGTTGGTGTGATGTAAACATGACCCCAGCTGCTCACGGCGCCGAGTTGGTGATTAGGACCATGTCTGAACTCCGTGTGTCGGACCTACGGAGTGAACTTGATAAGAGAGGTTTGGACAAAACGGGTTCGAAAGCTCTGCTCATCGATCGACTCTCGCAAGCGATGCGGAATGAAGGCAAGAACACAGAGACTTGCCAACTTGCAGTACAAGTAGAACCGACATCAACAACCTCCGGGACTGCAGAGACAGCAGCAGTAAACACAGACACCGAGGATTGTGGAGAACAGCTGGCGAAAAAAGCGAAAAACACTCGCAAGACTGCCAGAAGAAGAACCTATCGCCGGATGGGTGATGTGCAATGGATGCGAAATGTGGATCCAGCTCGAACACACGCCTTTCGACAACTGATGAGGCGGAGGAAGCCGAGACCTATTGGTGCAAGTGCTGTGAAAGGTTCAGGATCCTGAAGTACGAGTTCTTGCTGATGACGGGAGAGATGGACAAGGGATGGCGACTGGCCATGCTGAACATTGCAACACGACTGGCAGAACACATCGACAACACAGCGAAAGAGAGGCGTGCAGTAAGAGAAGAGCTTGTGGAGGAGAGAAACTGGAGGATAGCTCATGTGCGCACAGGTTGAAGAGCTTCGGAAAGCTCCTCTGTATGCACGCTCAGAGGCAGCAGATCAAAACTTAGCCCAGGACAGCGTTGCAGCAGAGCAGAAAGCGAGGCGGATATCTGGCTGCGCAACAACAGGCGACAACACCGAATGCCAACCTGAGAGTAGCCTGGAGTCAGGCAAGAGAGACAAGATGTCAGAAAGTGATCAGAATGTGGGGACAGAAAGTCCGCAAAGAGGACTAGTATAGAAAGTTGCCTTAAGCAAGAAAGGCAAGAAGAAGAAGAAGCATAAGAGGAAGAAGAAGAAGAAGAAGAAGAAGCATAAGAAGAAGAAGAAGAAGAAGAAGAAGAAGAAGAAGAAGAAGAAGAAGAAGAAGAAGAAGAAGAAGAAGAAGAAGAAGAAGAAGAAGAAGAAGAAGAAGAAGAAGAAGAAGAAGAAGAAGAAGAAGAAGAAGAAGATCACAACAGATACAAGACTTGACAACACCAGGAGGCTCCCCAGCTGCCACTCCACGCGCGCAAGAACGCCTAAAGGACAGCACGGTGTCAAGACAAGAGGAAAGAGCGACATGCATTCATCTATGGAGATGAGAGTCCCGCCAGGATGAAACACACAGTCCTCCGCACGGTAAAATGGAACAAGCTGGTTCACTACCGGGTGAGTGATGGTGCCTCTATCCAAGAAATCAGCGCACAAGTGGTTTCTGCAGCAGATATTTGGAACATTCCTGAAGCCATGGTTGTCCAACACGCGGGTTTAACCAACCTGCCGAAAGATGAGGTGCCAGAGGAGGTGGCCCAATTCTTAAAGGCCAACATGCTGGCCTGGAAAACGAGAGGTAGTGGCCACTTCTTTGTTATGTACGGGATGCCAGAAACTCTACAAGGACAAGCAAGAGATGTGGCACAGCGTAAAGGCTGGAACCAATGTCTCGATCAAATGTGTGCTGAACTGGGAACAAGAATAGAGCTTGTTATTCCAGGGAGAAGGAGACCTGAAGGTGATCCACAGCAACCCTATAGACCACAGGAAGCAGGTAGTCGTCTAGGCCGCAGACTTTGCTCCTTTTTAGGACACCGAACAGCAGCTCCGAGTGGGACGCGGCTGACAAGCAACCCTACTACCCCGATAATGGCTGCCTTAGGGAAGGCACTCCTTCAGATGGCCAGAAAGCAGCAACCTCCCATGCACAAAGTACGCTCACTAGACTCATGTCAGTGAGAGTGCATGGCGGGAGGCAGACACCGACATCGCACGAGAGTTACTTCCCCAAAAGTAGGCTTCCTAAACATGCATGGAGCAAGAAAGCTAAGCAGGTGGGAGGAGCTCTACAAAATGTTGCATTCTGAGACCATAGAGCTTTACGCGGTAGCAGAGACGCATCTTGGTGAGCTAGAGGAGCCACCAGTTAATTCACAGTGGCAGTGGACCGCTAATAATCGTGAAGGGGAAGCGCGCAAGGGTGGCGGAATAGGCTTACTAAGGCGGAATAAACAAGTGTGAGGAAAACTAAAGTGCCAGTGTAGTGAACACATGTGGATCCGTGGAAAAATCTTAGGGATTCCTACAATAGTGTGTGTACTCTATCTCACGGTCATGAGTGGACAACACGACGGTAACGTCCGAACTATACAGTGCATCAGTGATAACATCCAGTGGTTGGAGATGAGGAGTGAAGTGCTGATTCTGGGAGACTTCATTGACCACATCCAAGAAACTGATGAATTCCTAGACTTCAGTGGCGACCTCATGCAGCAGTGTACAAGAAGGCACAACCTAGAAGCGGCCGGCCTCCCGGCCAGATTGCAAAGGAGAACTTACATGGTTTGCCAGAAACAGTCGTGCATGTATTGTTTATGTATTTGTCTCATCCCGACTGGCACATCAGGTCAACCCCATAAACAATGATGAGGGGAGGGGGACTTCAGCACCGGGAGTGACCACAACAGGCTCAGCCTAACAATCTGCTCCTCCGCGTGGTTTTAAAGAAGCGAGAATGCCGCAAGTCTGCGCAACGAAGCGGCCTACGAAGACATTTCCCAGGAGTTCGAGAACAGCCTGCAGACCTCTAAACCTCTCAATTATAAAGAGTTCATGGAGGAACTGCGACACCTAATGCAGGAACACGCCAGTTTACGAGGAGGGGTGCGACGAAAACAATAATGGGATCAAGAAGTGCGGAAAGTCTTGGACGAGCGCAAAGAGGCATACCGCCGGCACAGGAAACCAGTGAAAGCGCTTGCCACCCTTTTTGCAAGTGACGCTCTCCAAGCACGGCAGGAATACCTAAACTGCAAACAGGCTATACAGACAATAGTCCAAAGCAAAATCGCTGAACACAACAGCCAACAACTCCAATCTTTCACAGCAGACGGACGCAATGGCGCCAGGAAGTTTTGGACCTACGTGTCATCTCTGAGTGGGAAAGCCAAGGTACCCCAAACTCGGCATGAGGATACAGGACTGCCAGTATCGGACATGAATAAGCACCTAGTGGACCACATGCGTAAACTGTAGGATTTCAGCAATGGCGATCCAGAGATCATCATAACTGATAATAACCCCATCAATGAATACTGCCTGACCAACAAGTTGAAATGAGAAGTGACCCGTCCGGCCCTGAACAGAGCGAATAAACGCATAGGAGCACACACTGCCCGAGGGCTGGACGGCATACCTGCTGGGCTGCTCAAATGGTTAGGAGACGAGGCCAGGCAGAAGCAGGCAAATATCTTTTCGGGCATCATGGCAGGAGAACCAATACCAGAAGATTGGCGATGTGACCAAGTGATTCTGGTGCCGAAGAGAGGAGGAGATGCAGGGTTGCTACGTGAGTACAGACCCCTCACAGTAACCAGCGTGCTATAGCGAACTTTCGCACAAATCTTAAAGACATTGATGGGTGGCAGGGCAGAACATGACAACAAATTGACGGAGCTGCAGAATGGTTTCCGTCGCAGACGGTGGCTCGAGGACAATGTATTTGTGCTCACCGAGGCTATCGAGATAGCACGAAAGGAGAACAGAGGACTGTACACTTGTTTTGTCGACATCGCGAAGGCATATGAAAGCGTACCGCATGGACCTTTGTTGCACTGCATGAGGCAGATTGGCATACCGAGGACATGGGTTTGTCTGCTGCGACAGCTGTACACGGACAATACAGTGGTGGCGTGTTTTGCCGAAACCCAAGCCGAAACAGTCACGGTAAAGTGGGGTCTCAAACAGGGATGTCCATTGACGCCGCTGCTGTATATGTCGTATACAGCCAGCCTCGAGAAAGCGCTGCTGACGGATGGAGGTGGATTATCTCTTGCCCACTCATATGGCGAGGCACCAGTGCCCTGGATGTTTCCGGGCTTGGTATACGCGGATGATATTGTTCTGATGGATGACAGTCTGGGTGACCTGCAGCACCTCGTTTCATTATCGGCAAATCACCTAAGCAAACTTAGACTCTGCTTCAATGCCAAGAAATCAGCGGTGCTGGTGTTCGCAGACACAAATATAACTGCGGCAGTGTTGCTGCTGGAGGGTGGGCAGATTTAATTTAAGGAAGGGTACAGATACCTCAGTGTTTAACTTAGTACATCGGGGCATGTTCTAGGCATTTACGCGGAAAACATCCGCCAAACATCACGCGAAGCGGCGAACGTCATGCGCAAAACGAAGTCTTCGGGGCTGTAACCAATTCCTGCTCGTTCGGGAAAAGTGGAAGTGGGTGCATGTCACATGCTTCTGGTTTGCCAATGCTGTACTAACCTTCAAACCAGGAACCAGACAGTGGCTGGAACGAGGGCAGCGGGAGGTTGGTCGACGGGCCTTAGGATGCAATGGACGAGTTGCTATAGAGGCCATTCAAGAAGACGTTGAATGGTCTTCGTATGAGGCCCAAAAAGCCAGGAGCAAGAAAGCCTACTAGGTCCGCCTGCGTCTAATGAATGACAACAGGTGGACAAGACGCTTGCTCCGATACACCAGCCTGACTGGAATAACGACACAGTGGACTGTGCGGGTGTGCACCCTGCGCCGAAAGTTTGGTTTCTTCGCGAAGCCCGTAAATGAAGCATAGAGCGCGGATGTGCCCATGTCGTCCAAGAATAGGTACGGGGGGAAGAGAACGAGCAGTGGCGGAGGGCGATGCGTTCCAAGGCAACCTTGACGGTATGTCAAAGTTGCAAAAATGAAATAGAAAAGAAGCGCATGTATGACAACAATAGCGGGAGTGACCTTCTGTTCGAAGCGCGGGCTGGGGCACTACGAAACCTTGAGTACCGTCTCCGATTAGACTAGAATACCGATGACACGAGTGCGGTGTGCTGGATGTGCGGACAGGAAAAAGAAACCATCCCCCATCTAGTGCTAAGCTGTACGTGTTTGGGCCCACACCAACGAAATGGCACCACACTGCCCGAGGCTCTGGAGTTTGTTCACAAAAAGGACCCGGGGCCACCCGCAGGCGATGGAGTGGCTGGTACAGTGAACTATGCGGCAGTACGCACCACCAAAACAAGGCTGGTGCAGTGGTGGCGCGCGTTCAGGTAGGGGGGGGGGGGGGTGAAGGTTCATTGCAGGGCGCTCCCTTCCTATTAATTCAGGCAGATTTTGCGCCCTCTTTTAGATGACTAAAAGAGTGCCCCGCCACCTAGTAAATGTATGGATGGATGGATGGCTTGATATGGCTGTTCCCTTTAGATCGGGCGGCGGCTAACGCCACCTAGACGTACTACTTAGTGAACCACCAACTAGATTGACTTTTTTTCCTATAAATAGTGAAGAATAGGACTGGTACTTTGCAGTGAATGGTTTAATTTTCACTCGTGCCTTGACTTTAGCCACCAATCAGATAACCTCCTTCGGGTTAATTCTGCCCGCCTAAAGTCTAGTTTGTCCGCCCTGTCTGTAAACCCCAGTGCTTTAAAAACTCTCCGCCATCATCCTTAACTATAGGGTGAAGCCCTTTACAGCCCATTATCAAGTGTTCGGCAGTTTCCACTTCCTCTCCACACGCACTGCATACCGTGTCTACCCCTTCGTATTTGGCCCAATATGTCTGGCTTCACAATACTGCCGTCCTGGCCTCAAACAGTACAGAACTACCCCGAGTGTTATCATAGATCATTTCCTTGGCAATTTTCTGCTTAAAAGTTCGATAGATCTGTAATTCGGACTTCTTAATCATGCCAATTCTACACATATCAGTCTCAGCTTCCTGCACCTTCTTCTTAACAAATAATTCTTTTTGGTTTGGCCCCCTGCTGTTTTCTGAGTATTTACCAGTCAATTTTTTGGTTCGCTTCCTCCATTTTGTATCGACATTTTTCATGTACAAGTAGCTGAAGACCTTCCTAGCCTAACGCTCCTCCCCCATTCCTCTCAAGTGCTTCTCAAATTTTATCTTGCTGCTAGCTTCCCTGGCTTCGAACAATGTCTATCCCATATCACCTTGTACTCCCTGATTTGGTGTATTCCCGTGAGCTCTTAAGGCAAGCCTGCCTATTCCACGTTGCTTAATTTCTTATCTTGCTTGAACTTCTGATCTCCTGCACAGAAGAGCAGATAGTATAGAGCAGATTTAGCGCCCCCTCCCAGGTGACAGAGGGGGGGGGGGGTGCCCTCTCCTTCTGCCTCCCTCGTGCGGACGCCTATGGGTAGGCCTTTTGGAGAAGCTCTTTGCATTCGTAGACGCCCTTGAAATCTTTTCAAGGTGTTTTAGTTAAAACGAGCTTCACAGTGACAACTTGAAATAGCTTGTTTCCTTACTGAAAAAAGAAATATCATACTGGGCTGCACACAACATGGTCCGAGCCTCACCAATCAAGTGCACAACTATTTTATGCTCACCCATTTGCGTCTTTACACAAAGGCACTCCACAAGGAGCGAGCATCTTCTCGGAGTACCTGAAGCTCAGGTACATCGCCTAGACTCTCAGCCCAAAGGAAACAATGTTCTGTGGGGCATTTGTGGACTATACAACTTTTTTGGGGTGGTTGGGGGATAAAAAAAAGATGCGTGACCAACTATTGAGAATGCATTGTTGCAAGTAGATAGTGAGTCACTACTCCGAAATGCGTTGTATAACCAGTGTGCAGAGAATAAAAGGTTTTCTTGCAGACAACGCTTGCGATTCTCGTCTCTGACTTTGGCGTTACGAATGAGGGGGCTTTATTTAAGATTAGTGCTTGAGGAAATGATGGTTCACCATTGAAAGTGTTGGAAGCAATGGCCCACAACTTAATTTATTGTTCCACTCTTCTACCACTTCATATCGATAAAGTTTTTCAGTGTCGTCACACGCTCACTTTCGGCACCCGCGTAGGCATCCTGTAATTCCAGAAGCTAATTACCATATTTTATCGGTTGCCATTTGAATCCATGCACGAGCAACAAAATATATTTTAAATGTTTCACACATCCCGTGTGCGTGGTTGATTCCCGTCTCTGCGCAGCGCATCGCCGGCTTGTGTGACGTGGTGGATGTAGATGGATGTATCCGGCTGTGCACTTTAGATTAAGCGATGGCTCATGCCACCTAGCCATATAGTTAAGTACTATCACTGTGTGTTTAAGAATGGAATTTCACTCGCGTCTCGATTGTAGCCACCGATCAGTTTAGCCTCCTCCTGGTTATTTCTATCCATTTTAAGTCTATTTTGCCCTTACTATCCCTAAACCCCAATGCTTTGAAACATTCGGCACCATTATCTTCGACTGTAGGGTGTAGCCCTTTAAAGAACATTATCAAATATTCAGCCCTGCCTCCTCTTCTCCAAACGCACTACATACCGTGTCTGTGACTTCGTATTTTGCTTGGTACGTCTTGGTCAGCAATACTCCCGTTTTAGCCTCGAAGAGCAGAGAACTATCCTTGGAATTATCGTAGACCTTTCCCTTGCAATTTCTTGCTTAAAAGTTTGGTAGGTCTCCAGTGATAATTTCGTAAACATTCCCATCTTCCACATGTCCCTCTTTCTTTCCTTCAGCTTCTACTTTAGCGATGTTTCCTTTTGGCTCGGTATTCTGATGTTGTCTAAATACCAGCTTGAAAATTTTCGAGTTCGATTCATCCATTTAGTATCAACATTCTTCATGTAAAAGTAGCTGAATACCTTCTTAGCCCAACGCTCTTCCCCGATTTCTTTCAATCGCTTCTCAAATTTTATCTTGCTGCTAGCTTCCCTGCCCTCAAATTATGTCCATCCCATATCACCTTGTACTCCCTTATTTGATGTATTCCTGCGTGCTCCCAACGCGAGTCTACCTATTCCACGTTGTTTAATTTCCAATTTTGCTTAAACTTCTGATTTCATGCACACGACCGCATTGCCGAACGTCAAACCCAGGACCATGACACCTTTCCAAATCCCTCTCACAGCGTCATACCTATTGTTATTCCACAGTGCCCTGTTTTTCATCACGGCTGCATTCCTGATGCCCTTGGTCATTACGTATCTTTCATGCTCCTTTAGATACTCAACGCCATTATTTATCTATACGCCCAAATATTTGTATTTATCTACTATTTCTGGAGTACGGGACTTTCTGTATCGTATGCTCACTGCCTTTTTTATAATTAAAAATCATGATTGCCGATTTTTCCCTGCTGAACTTCCAATTTAACCTATCTCCTTGATTACCACAGATGTCTATCAATCCCTGCAGACCTTCCTTGTGGTCGGCTATTAATACTATATCATCTGCACACATCAATGCTGGTAATGACTGTTCAATGTGTTTTCTTCGCTTGGCAAAATAGAGGCGGAATTCGAGTCGATGCCTCTCGAATTTGGCTTCTAGTCTTTTGGGACACACCATAAATAACAAAGCTGATGAGGGACATCCCTGCAGAAGCCTTCGTTGTATCTCTATAGGTTTAGATACCTGTTCTTCTCATTTGATAACTACCTTGTTACTTTTATAGATATCGTTTAGAAGATTAGTTATTCCATCTTCCACAACTAGTGTGTCCAGTATTCCTCACAAGTCTTCTTGGATCACGCTATTGTAAGCTCCATTGATATCTAGAAATTCCAGCCACAGGAGCCTGTGTTCTTTTTCCGTTGTTTCAATACACCTCATCAATGAAAACAGATTGCCCTCTAACACTCCATTTACGAAACCCATTTCGTAGTTCTTCCCGCATGCCCTCATTCTCCACCCATGTTTGTAGTCTTTCTTTCACTATCGGCATCGCCAGCCTGTAAACTACTGATGTCACTGTTATTGAACGGAAGCTGTTTATATCAGCTTTGTCCTCCTTTACTCTATAGATTTTGCTCATCTTGCTTAGTTTCTACCCATCGGGGGCTTTAACATGCATTATTGTTCTGGTCGCTGCCTCTCCTAATGTTTACTTAGGGTTTGTTCCTAGTTTCTTTATTGGCATAGTTGGAATGCCATCAGGGCCTGTTTATGTGCCATTAGGGATTCTTTTTCTCTGCCCTTTCCCACTCTCGTTGTCCCAGTGGAGCAGCTAATTGGTCCATACTCACCTGGTAGGGTGCATGCAGCGCTTTCATGGTGTTTAAATTTTTCTGTCATCACTGTTTTTATATATTGTATTGTCTCATTCCCTTCTAGTCTGACCCCTTGAACTATATATAGTTATAAAACTCTGTTTCATGCTTGTCTTATTACTCAGACAATTGAGATGGTCCCATAACTTTGCAGCTCACTTTGTATCCTTCTGGTGTACTTCCGCCATCCATTGGGTCCCCTTTCTTATAATCTCGTCACTGATCAAATCGGACGCTTCTTTTCTGAAGCTCAATAAGGTATCCTTTTTTACATCACCTTCTGGTTGTCCCCTCTGTTTAGCATACCTGTTTTCCCTAAGCTTCCTGACGTCTTACTATAACTCTCTGAACTTTTTCATTCCACGAACGCTTGAGTGTGTGTCTGATTTTCCCGGTTAATTTGACTCGTACCTTAGCAAGCTCTAACACAAACAATCGAGTTAGATTTGTGTACGTCCACTCTGTTTCAGTATCCTCGGTGATCATCTTCTCAATCTCCTTAGTTGAAATTTCTATTTGCCTTGCTGGATAAATATTACCATGTGGTTGCTCGTAATGCCGCCTTTGACATTTTATTTCTCTTCCAAAACTCAGCTTGATACGTTTGTGATCTCTACCTAAGCTTCTGGACCCATATTCATTTATGTTCATCACCCTTAGCTGATAATACATCCTATGTGATATTATTGCGTAATCTATCGTCGACTGCAGCCTTCCCGCTTCCCATGTTATCTGCCTTTCGCATTTGTTGGTGCTGTTGCAAATGAATAAATCATGCCTTGCACATATATCCATTAGTAGGCTGCCTGTTGGGTCAGTATATCATATCTTCTATGTGCGCATTCAGATCTCGTAATATAATTACCTCGCACTCTTCTCCTAGTTCGTCGATGTCAATTCCTTTGCACTGCCACATTTGTTGATTTTCCTCTCTGGCTTCTGCTCCTGTCCACAAGTATACAAAACCCAGCAGCGTCATTTGCCCTATCATTTCCCTTTTATCCATAAATTTTCCTTGCACTCCTGCTTGATCCTTTGCCAGTCTGTACTTTTATGTATGAATGCCCCTATACCACCCCCTTTCTGCTGCTTTCTGTTCTATTACAATATTCCCATACGTAGTCCGGATTGTTAGGAGGTTGTTCCATGTCCCTAAGATGTGTTTCTACAAAACCATATACCACCGGCCTCTCCTCCCTTAGCTGTTCTTCTATCTCTTTCCACTTCAGCCTATTCCTGCCACCCTGCATGTTAATATAGCCTACATTTGAATTGACTTGGCCCTCGTGGTTACGTCAATTTCTGCTCAAGACTCTACGTGTCTTAGATATCGGTGCCACTTTGGAAATGTATCTGTCTATACCACCTGTCAAAGAGTCCCCCTGGTCGTTTTCCTCGTTACTAGCTATCCTGCACCCCGAAGGGCCCGCGTGCTCCCAAAAAAGATAGTGCGCGTCCTGCAAGTCACCAACCCACCTCCTGACCTAGCCTCCCATCGAAGCTAATTCTGTCTCGTTAAAAACCACCGCACCTATGCACCTCCCTGTTTATTTTCACCACCTCAAAATCTTTCTCTCAACTCATCCACCATATCTTTTGCTTTGCGTTGACAACCGCTCTTGCAGGTTGCCGTCACGCACCGGCACCTCTGGTATCGTACACATCACTACCTGTATCTGAGGAGAAATGGCGCACATGTCATCGACCCCATTCGCCAGTGTGGTGGCTAGTCCTGCTGTATCTTCATTTTAGTATATGTACTTCGGAAGTACAGCGAGAGGCACAGTGAGATGGAGAAACACCGGAATCAATCTAAGAAGTGACCATCACATTTTACACTCTAAGGCAAAAGCGTGTTAAAAGGGTGTGTGGTTCGTCCTTTTGGGGACTAATTGGGCTGCCACACCATCATTTCCTTTAAGGGAACACCAGTTACCAACAACAGTTAGTCCCCACAGATGAGCTCAAGGGACTAACACTTAGTCCTCACATTTACACCTTAGTGAGTAACCGTTTGTCCCACAATTCACCTCCAAGGACTAACATGTAGTCCTTACATTTGCACGTTTAGAGCAACTGTTAATCCCGACACTTACACCTTATCAGGCAACCATTAGTCCTCACAGTTGCACCTCACCGGAAGAATGGTTGATCCACTGATGATTCACATACAAAACAGCGCCAATAACTAGGAACAAGAAAAGAAGGAGGCTGACAGCGGCATTGACTTACAAGATTTATTTGCTAGAACCGCACAATATATACTTCAGAAGTATCTGACAAAAAGAGAAAAAAAATACAAAACAAAGAAAACAGAATCCATCTAACAACCGAGTAATCATCGTGATAACGCACCATGAACAACACATGTGCCAACGTTCTGAAGAAAATCCATTTCTTTTTGTGATAGAGCAATCGAAGGCCTGCTGACACATGCACTGCCCAGCCTTTCTATTTCTATGGCCTTTCTATAGACCTTCGATTGCTCTATCACGAAAAGAAATAGATTTTCTTCAGAACGTTGGCACGCGTTTTGTTCATGGTGCGTTATCACGATGATTACTCGGCTGTTAGGTGGATTGTGTTTTCTTTGTTTTGTTTTTTTTTTTCTCTTTTTGTCAGATACTGCTCAAGTATATATTGTGTGGTTCTCGAAAATAAATCTTGTTGTAAGTCAGTGCCGCTGTCTGTCTCCTTCTTTTCTTGTCCCTCGTTATTGGCGCTGTTTTGTATGTGAATCACGTCATACCAACTCGCCCAAGCAACCACGTTAGCTGATCTACTCAAATACTCCAATTGGATTAACTTTTTATCCCCAGTTCAAACATTGCTTTTTGTTTATTTTCTGCCGGGCCTAATACTTTTTCGCCTGTTTTTCTGCGCAGTGAGCAATAAATAGCGCAGAAAAGAACACGCGAAAAGTAGTTAGCCACCTATGTGTACCTAATTTCGCAGTCACAGCAACAACAAAAGCCAACAATCAAACATCGAAATCTTTTAATTTTTACAAAGACATAAAGTTCCTCCATTTTTTTAAGTGAATTCATGGTGAAGTGTACAACTCCAGTCTCGTTGTCACATCTTGTTCACTCCTTGTGGAGCTCCTCTAACGGAAGCAATAGATGACAGGCATTGGACGCCAGTTCACACAGCCTTCTGCCTGTTATGTTCCCACAGCTGCACGTGCAATATTATATTAAAAATAGTTAGACACACGTGACAGAAGATGAATATGCACTCATGACAAGTACGTGCACGTTAATATGAAAACTTGCGTGTAAAATATGACACACAATTAACTTTACCTGCACACCTCACAAAGTCCTTCTGAAGCTGCTCTGACGAAAGAAATGGATGACAGGCATCGCAGACACCAGCGCACAGTCTTCAGCACGGTGTGTGTCCACGGCTGCACAATAAGTATGTAAAATAGTGAGTCACACGTGACAGAGGATGAATACAAATGCATATGAGAAATACGTGCAAGGTGAAATAAAAACATACGTGAGATATGACATGCTAATAATTTCACCACGATGTCACAGATCGTCAAAGCTCATTTCGATCCCTGTAGCACAATAGCTTAGAAGCGGCGGCCGCAGCCACAACTCCGCCAACCACCGTGCCGCTAACAAGTCGGCGAGTCCTAAGCGAGCGACGTCGTTCAGCTCCAGCAAGCGAACGCGAGACCAAACACGGCGCTGCACGCGGAGTGTCTGCTGCCAGCGAACTTCGAACAGGAGAGCGAGCGTACGCTTGGCCGCCGCCACGAACGGCGCCGAGCTGGTTTGGAGCTAGCGCCGAAGAAATCGACGGTAATGCGACCCTTTTTCACAAACTCGAGCGAGTGCAGCGCGCAAACGCGAGTCCGCCGCCGCGGCCTACGGACGGCGCCAAGCTGCTTGTGACCAACTGACGGGAAAACCAACTGTAATGGCGACCGATTTTCCCTCAGTTCTGACGCTAGCTAAAGCTCCACCAGCCCATGCTGGTGCGCTTACAGCACGCGACATACTACAGCCAAGCTCGTTACGAGAAGCCGCCACGTGTTTTCGATGACTCCCAACGCATCGACGACGTCTCAGCACAATGTCGTCCCCCCGGAGCTCATCGCGGTGGCGAAGACAGGCAAGCACTCGATGAGTGAGCGTACGGGAGGCCGACGGCAATGGCGGCCAATTTCCAGGCGGTCGCAAAGCACAGGTGAACTGCAGACGCCCAAGCTGACCTTCACGGTGCACTTCGTGCGTGCAATATACAACACGACCGAGCCTGTTGCCAGCAAGCGTGATCCGTATCGCACACGTGACGAGTAGAATAAAGAATAATAAGCTACTTGCGAAAGAATCCAGCGCTAATTTCTGCACTGAGTCGAACTGAAGTATATATCCAATAGGACTGCTGTCTTTTCGGCCATTATGTTGGCCTTCCCAACTGTTGCTTTCGTGTGTTGGTCGTGACCATCTTGAAGCCAGAGATATACAGCACAGTGTGGCGACGTGTTGAGACTTGCTCCAGACTTCATGGGTGCATCGAAACGTAAATGCAGCAGTCCACGCTCATCCAAGCGTACACACAAGCACCACGTCGTAATTCCTAGATCGTCGAATCCAGGCGGCCGTGGTCGAGCACTCCGAGCGCGACGCAACGCGAACCGTCGCCAGCAGAATACCGGGAAATACTGAGCCAGGAGAGGAGGAGGACGGATGGTGACTTTGGCAACGCTTTGTGCTCATCCAGCAATCCCCGGGCGGTTTATTCCTTTGGAGCGTGTTTGGAGAGTAAGTGGCTTGCGCGCGGCACGCTTCTCTCTGTGGTTGCTCACCCGCAGGGGCGCCTGCGCAAGTAGGCGTTTGGTGTGTAGCGACACCACGGACCCGAGCTAACGGGGGAGTTTCTACTCCCTCCCACGCCTAGCCGTGCGTGGCTTTGCCATGTCCGGGGAAAAGGGGATTCTGGGGGTTGAGCCGACGCTGGGTGATTGGACCTTTAAGGCCCCCCGGCAGAGGCAACACACCCCTTTGGCCCCGGCTTCACGTAGACGGCACCTCTGGGCTGACCCACCCAGGGGAAATCGGCAGCCGCCTTTTCCTATCTCTCTCTCCCTATATCTTCGTCTTTTGTTCTCACTTTGCATCTTTCCTGTCTTCTCCTCACTTCATTTTACTTCCAATTTTTCCTGGCGGCAAGGGTTAACCTTGTGTGGCTATCCAAACTAGGGTAAACCATATTGGGTTATAGTAACTGCGTACTGCTGGCGTTGCGCAGACATGCCCACATGCTCTGCCACGTCCCCTCGTTGGACCCCGTGGTGGATGGTAGGCGCTGTTACCGAAAAATACACATTTTCTCATGGGATCCCCGACCCCCTCTTTAACTGATCGTGCTTCGAAAAGGGTACGCACCGATGCAACATTCCTACTTTGGCCCAAAAACAGAGAAACTTTTCCAAAATACCATGTCCTCCACTGCGAACAATCATCTACAAAAGCTAGAGCAATCTCACCCTTCCTTGTGGCCAAGTGCTTGAGAGAGACCATTGGAACCGGTTATAAGGCCACGAAGATGGCAAGTGGAGATCTGCTTCTCGAATTAAAAGACAAGGAACAGTACAATAAACTCTCGCACCGCGTGGCCTTTGGTAACATCCCTGTCTCTGTGAGCGCACACTGTACCATGAATACAGTGAAGGGCGTGGTATCGGACGAAGATTTGATGACACTGAGTGAAGAAGAGCTCTTTGATGGATGGATGGATCAAGGTGTAATACAAGTCCAGCGCATCAACATCAGACGTAACAACAATGAAATAGCAACAAAGCACTTGATACTCACCTTCAACTCAAGCACTTTACCCGAGACTCTCGAAACTGGCTATGTAAAACTCCATGTCCGACACTTCATTCCAAACCCGAGGCGTTGTTTTAAATGCCAGCGATTTGGTCATGCATCCCAGAGCTGCCGAGGACAGCTGATGTGTGCTAAGTGTGGCACAACCGGCCACAGTACTGATGAATGTAGTCATGACGAGATCCTCTGTGCAAACTGCGAAGGTAGCCACCCCGCATACTCCAGAGCGTGCCCAGCCTGGAAAAGAGAAAAAGAAATAATAACTATAAAAGTTAAGAAAAATATCACATTCAGGGAAGCAAGACAACGAGTCTCGTTATCATTAGCACTAAAAACACCTTTTGCCGAAGTGGTGCAACGAAAGGCGGCACCACAAAGGCCCTTGGCAGTTGCCCGGACCACGCCTAGCGTGCCGAGGCCAATGCCACACGCCCCTGCGGCGGGAGCAGCCAGCGCTGCCCTGCCCACTTTCAGCCTGTCCCCACCAGTGACCTCTACAAGCTCTGGCAGCAGCCAGGGCAATCACGAGGCCAAGGGGGCTCCATCAACCCCCCGCTCGGTGGGGACAAAGACTTCGTCGATCGAGGCGAAGTCTAAGCGACGCACAGATCGCTCTTTAGAGCGGGTGTCCAGTGCCTCGCAAGAGACTATGGACACCAGTTCAAGCCAAACGGCGCAGGAAGCGCCGAAGGAGCAGCGAGCTTCGCTCGACCACCCCAAAAAGGACAGAACGCCGATTACAGGGCCTGACAAAGGCCCTGTAAAATGAGTTAATCCCCGTCTTCTTTGCACACAGCACTTTTCCCTTTTTTTCCACTATGGACAAAATCATACAGTGGAACGTAAGGGGAATACTTAGAAATTTAGATGACGTCCAAGAACTTCTGTGTAAGTTTAACGCGAAAGTGCTATGTGTGCAAGAAACGCACTTAACTCCTAAGCACAAGGACTTCCTACGACAATATAATATTTTCCGAAAAGACCGGGAGGATCCTGTCGTACCATCTGGCGGTGTAGCCACTATAGTCGATCGTAGTATAGCATGCCAGCATTTGAAGCTCCAAACGGCCCTGGAGGCAGTGGCCATTCGAGCTGTACTTTTTAACAAACTTATTACCATATGTTCTGTGTACATACCACCGCATCAACAGCTACGCAGACGTGACCTGGAATCATTATTATATGAACTCCCAGAGCCATTTCTGGTTCAAGGTGATTTTATTTCACACAATGTCCTGTGGGGCGATGCTCACTGTGATGCGAGAGGACGTCTCATTGAGCAGCTCCTTTTCTCTTCTAGTTTATGTCTCCTAAATATGAAGGAGCCTACGTATTTTAGCCTTGCAAGACACACATACTCCTCCATAGATCTTAGCATTTCATCACCGTTTCTTTTACCTGTTTTTAAATGGAACGTTCTTAAAAACCCTTATGGGAGTGATCACTTCCCAATCATCCTGAGTGCGCCGAACAAATATCAACTACCCCCGCAGGTTCCTCGATGGAAGATTGACTCAGCTGATTGGGAAGGGTATAGAACTCTTACACACATGACATGGACTGAGCTGTCTGCCCTGACCATAGATGATGCTGTCACGTATTTTACAGCTTTTATACTTAATGCCGCATCTAAATGTATTGCCAAAACGAGTGGCATGTCTTCTAAACGGCGAGTCCCATGGTGGAACGACGCATGCAGGAAAGCACGGACCACTCAGAACAAAGCATGGGCTTTGCTTCGCTATTCCCCTACAGCAGAAAACTTGGAAAAGTTCAAGCAGGTCAAATCGCAGGCACGGAGAACGCGTCGACAAACTAGACGAGAGAGCTGGACAAAGTTTATATTGAGTATCAACTCGTACACAGATGAGGGAAAAGTGTGGAATAAGGTAAAGAAAATTAAGGGCCAACAAACGTATTCTCTTCCACTTGTAAATAGCCTCGGGGAAAGCTTGGAGGATCAAGCCAACTTTCTTGGCACACATTTCGAACACATATCGAGCTCCTCACAGTACTCCGAATCCTTCCAGAATTACAAGGCACGAATAGAAAAACAAAAGTTAGAAAGAAAATCCCCAAGAAATGAGGCATATAATGCACCATTCTGCTTAGGAAAACTGCGAACAGCACTCAACTGCTGTAATACATCTACCCCAGGTTCTGACAACGTAATGTACGCGATGCTGAAGGAACTACCCTCCGAAACTAAAGAAACCCTCCTCTCTCTTTATAATCGCATATGGTTTTCAGGTGTGATCCCCTCCTCCTGGAAGGAGGCTGTTATAATTCCAATTTTGAAGCAGGGAAAAGATCCCTCTACTGTATCAAGTTACAGACCTATAGCGTTAACAAGCTGCCTCTGTAAGCTATTTGAAAAAATGATTGATTGCCGCTTACTCCACTACTTAGAAACAAACAATTTGCTCGACCCATTTCAGTGCGGGTTTCGAGAAGGTAAATCCACCACAGACCACCTTGTTCGTATTGAGGCACAGATCAGAGACGCCTTCGTCCATAAACAATATTTTCTCTCTGTGTTCCTCGATATCAAAAAGGCTTATGATACAACATGGCGTTTTGAAATTCTAAGAGACCTGTCCCACCTTGGTGTGCGCGGAAAAATGTTTCACATAATTGAAAGTTACCTGTCAAACCGAACATTCCGTGTCCGTGTGGGCAGTGTTCTCTTCCGAACATTTGTCCAGGAAACAGGCGTGCCACAAGGTGGTGTATTTAGTGGCACACCTTTTATTATCAAAATGAATTCCTTGCACTTGTCCATCCCCCGCAATATGTTTTATTGTACATATGTCGACGACGTTCAGCTTGGCTTCAAGTCATGCAACTTGGCAATGTGTGAGCGGCAGGTTCAGCTGGGTTTAAACAAGGTCTCCAAATGGGCAGATGAAAACGGATTTCGACTTAACCCACAAAAAAGCACCTGTGTCTTGTTCTCTCGAAAGAGAGGCATGCATTCGGAACCTGACATTGAACTGAACGGTCAACGTCTGTCTGTCAATGCGGAGCATAAATTCCTAGGTTTAATCTTGGACAACAAGTTGACCTTCGTACCGCACATCAAGTATGTAAAAACAAAATGTTTAAAAGCCATGAATGTTATAAAAGTGTTGTCACGTACTACGTGGGGTAGTGACAGGCAATGTCTCATCAACCTGTATAGAAGCCTCATTCGCACCCGCTTAGATTATAGGGCCGTTGTTTATCAGTCTGCGACTCAAAGTGCTTTGAAGATGCTGGACACCGTGCACCATTTGGGCATCCGCCTTTCTACGGGTGCTTTTCGCACCAGCCCCGTAGAAAGCCTTTATGTTGAGTCAAATGAGTGGTCGCTTCATCTGCAGAGAACTTACATGTCCTTTGTATATTTCCTGAAGGTGAAAGCAGACAAGTAGCACCCCTCATACTCTACTATTAATGATCTGTCGAGCTCCATTCTGTTCCAAAACAGGCCTTCGATGAGGCAGCCCTTCTCAGTACGCCTGAAGGGTCTAGCTGAAGAAACTGGAGTGTCACTTGAACACAGTTTAATGGCTCCTGTAGCATACCCGCCACCGTGGCAGTGGCAGATTATAGACTGCGATGTGTCATTCCTAGAAGTTACAAAACATGCGCCTATTGCCCATTACCGAACATACTTCCTGGAACTTCAACACAAATACACACGTCCTGAGTTTTTTACAGATGCCTCTAAGTCCAACTCCTCTGTGTCCTACGCTGCTGTTTGCCCTTCCTTTTTGGATGCTGGCCCTCTACATCCAGGCACAAGTATCTTCACAGCGGAAGCTTACGCGATACTTGTGGCAGCTAAACACATCAAACAATATCAAATACAAAAAGCAGTAATTTATACAGACTCCCTCAGTGTGGTAACGGCTCTGCACAGTCTTAAAAAACAAAAAAACCCTTATCTCGTCTCACTTTACTCCATTTTATGCACACTCTACACACTCAACCAACATGTTGCAGTGTGCTGGGTGCCAGGGCACCGTGAGATTCAAGGCAACGTGATGGCGAATAAGCTTGCTGCATCCGTCCACTAAAGCACCGCCACTACACCCACATCAATCCCGGCCCTTGATCTTAAGCCGTCTCTCAAACAAAAGCTCAGGGACTACTGGCAGAGCAAGTGGAATACACACATACAAAACAAACTACACGTTATCAAGCCACACCTTGGCCATTGGCTACCAGTATCAAAATCACGTCATACACAGGTAACATTAACGAGGCTGAGGATAGGACACACATACACGACACACTCATATCTTTTATCAGGTGGCGATCCACCATTGTGTGACAGATGTGGTGAAGCACTAACAGTTCTTCACATTTTAATTCAGTGCAAACAATTGGACACTATAAGAAAACAACATTTTCCATTACCCTACCGACAACATATACCTTTACACGCTGCAATGTTCGTCGGTAGGGACCCGCTTTTTAGTCATAAATCGTTGTTAGCGTTTTTAAAAGAAATTCATAGTTTTCATACTATATACCCGGTCATTCCGTAGCACGACCTCTCTAGAGAGGTTTTCGCTGCGGTGGCTACACAAGAAAGCACTTGCCTCACGGCCCTTGGACGCAAGGGTATGAACGAGTGAGGCACTTGTGCTAAAGCCATACATATCCACCATCGTATTTTATTATCACCAACTTTTGTCATCTGTTCACACCACACACACCTTCCACGACATGGTCATGATTTTATTACTTGTATGTTCTTACCCGCCTTACCGCAAGGAATTTTATGGCCCTTATACAGCCGCTAATCACAATCATTTTCCACATCCCATGTCCCATGAACTGGCGCTCTTTGGCCATCAAATGACCCTTGCGCCAAAAAACACCATATATCATCATCATCATCTCCGTGGTTGCTCCTCAACGGTCGATCCGTTCATCGCGCGTGCCTATTGGGCTCCGTTACTCTTTTTGGGGTAATTTTGTCTTATAGTGTAGAAATAGAAATCCCGCTAGCCCACACCAACGGCAACCCGGGCAAGATCAAGAAAAACAGAATAGTGAACTGGGACGAATTCAGAAAATTCGACCTAGGGAATATCACCGACGTCGAAGAATGGTCCAAGAGACTGCGCGCAGCCGCGGACGAAGCAACGGAAGTGATGGAGGCTGCCGAGAACTTTGAAACTATGGACTCAAGGCTCGCTTATCTCCTAGATGCCAGACGAGCATTACAGCGAAGATGGCGATGACAGCGACATAACAGGAAGCTCCACAAGAAAATTGCCGAGCTCGGCAGAGAGATCGAGAGTCACAGAAAACATCTATGTAACCAGCAATGGCTCACCCTGCGCAATCAGGTCGACGGACAACTTCATCGCAGCGACCCATGGAAGATCCTCAAACAGCTCATGAACGAAACCAAGAGCAGAGAGTTCCACCACACCCGCATGGCTGAAATCCTTCATACCACGGCGCCACGGCTGGGGGAAGAAGAAATGCACAAACAACTCAACGACCAATACATCCCGGATACGAAGCGGGAGAGTCATCGAAACTACGAGGGGCAACACAACGCCCATCTAGACAAAGATATTGAGGAAGGGGAAGTCCACCAGGCAACGCGGAACCTCGATGGCCGATCTGCCACCGGGCCGGACAAGATCTCTAACAAGACGCTCCGACACCTAAGCGATTCATCAATTGCGGCGCTAACGAGATACTTTAACGAGTGCTGGAGAAGCGTCACCCTACCGAAAGCGTGGAGAACATCCAAGACAATTCTCCTGCCCAAACCCAACAAGCCACCGAACATAGAGTGCCTGCGTCCTATCTCACTCACGTTGTGCGTGGGCAAGGTGCTGGAGCACGTCCTCAACGTACAGTGGAACTACTATATAGAGCGACATGGCATCTACCCGGACTCGATGCTCGGATTCAGGGCACGCCTGGGTACCCAGGACACCATGTTGCTGATCCAACGAGAGATCCTGGACCCCCCGGGAGGGCTGCCTGGGAGAGACAACCGGGCCATTCCGGGCCTGGACGTCCAGGGGGCCTTCGAAAACGTGAAACACTCTGCAATCCTGGAGCAGATCTCTCGCCTGAGCATGGGCGAGAGGTCTTACACCTACGTTCGAGTGTTCCTGTCGGACCATACAGCCCAGCTGGAGCTGGGCGAGAAGAAGCTTGAAGAGAGGTGGCTGGGTAGCGTCGGGACCCTGCAGGGCTTGGTGATCTCGCTGTTCCTTTTCCCATAATGTAGTGGGGAATTCGCAAGCGCTAGGCAATGATCAGTGGGACCATCTCTGAATGCGAAGCGTGAGCGTGTGCACGAGCTGTAGACGCTGGACTGCTCCAGAATTTTGTGTATGTACCAGCTGTCTGCCTACTACCTGGCGTCGCTATTAGACTACCTTGCAAAGTGGTGGAGGTGCTGGGTATGACTAGCAGCCATTTACGCCCTGCCGCTGGATAGTTGCGACGGTACAGCAGGCCATCCCGTATGGCGAAATGCGTTGCTTGGCGGCGAACCCCACGCGGGTAACCGGAAGTTGATGTGTCAGAAGGCATATTCAAGAGCGAGACAATCCAGGGGTCCTTCCGCTGTTCGAATGGCACGTCTGTGACGCTGGCGGCAGAGGGGGAAGGTAAAGGGCTGATATTTCCGTATCATCAGATTTCACAGGTGATCGTGAAAGCGCAGCTGCGTCAGAGTGCTTTCGCCCCGATCGGTAGACGACACGTATGTCGAATTCCTGGAGGTGTAGTGTTGTCACAGGTCCCGATAATTCGGGAGGCGATCGCCGGGCTAATTCCAAAGGCCGAAGTATCGGCCCCCCGAACCGCACCACGAAAGCGTGGACAATTTAGAAGCGGTCCTTTTTGGCGCGCCAGCGGACGCCGGCTGTGGCCCAAAGAACAAGTCAGAGCCGAGAGTTGATAAACAAAACAAAACTATATTCTCAATAATGGCAGGTCGAAAGCAATACACAAGAATGCACACTCCACAATAGTTGCATACAATATGTCACCAATCAAACAACGTACTACACAGTACAATCAGCCCCACTCGAAATAACGGACACAGACAACAATACGCACTACAATGCAGTCGCATGCATTGAACAACCAAGACACTTAAAGACTAAAGAGATAGAAAACCTATTCAGTCCAAAGTTATTGGAACAAAAATCTGGATGATATTCTTCCGAGAATCACTCACTCAAAGTCCAGCGTTGTTGTCGTTCCGCTGCCCCCGAAGTTTCTCTTCCAGAAAACCTCGCGTCTTCAATTGGCCACTCTCCAAGCTTCAAACTTCTTCGCCGGAAACACGTCGGCTTCCCACACGCAGCTGTTGCCACGCGTCTTCGCTCGATAGCGGTATACACACACTCTTGCCTGTAGCTCGAGTCATCACCCCTCAGGTGGAAATCCTCTTCTTCTCCTGCTTTGCCACTATGGACAAAACCTTCGCCGACTACACGGCGGAATCCCTACGCGCTCTGGCGCTAACTTCCGTCTTCTCCTGATCTCCCATCTCGGCTGCTTGATTAAATACCTTCCGCGCGAGATTCCAGAAAGTTCTCATCATTTCGTCGGTGCGATACGCAGCGAAGGCTGGGGGAAAGGGCGAGACGATACGGGGGCCGTCCGCGACGGATGACTCAACCCGGCATCACCAAGCCCCTTGCCATCGAGAAAATTCCAGGGCTTGCTCGGCCGCCGATGTGGGGTGAGGAGGTTCGTCGGCGAACCTACGCTTCCGAGGGGAGAGGGACGCGTGCCCGGGGAGTCTTTGGATGCTTGTTTTCTTTTTTTTTATCGTTGACCTCACGGCGTCACTCCGGCGTTTCGTCGCGAGAATTTGGCGGCGCGCCCTTTTTTGAGCGCTCGTTTTGTGACAAGTGTCCAACATCCGAGGTGACCAGAAGGATCTTTCAGTGTAGCCAACCAACAGAACGCGTGATTGTCAGTTACCGCATCAAAAGTTTAGCCGTACAAATAGTGGCGAAACTCGTTCATTGGCCGCACAATCGCGAGGCACTCTTTTTCCATAACATAATGGTTGGCTTCTGCCTTAGTGAGGGCGCTGCAGGCATAGGCGACAACATACTCCGTAAAACCTGGTTTGCATTGCGTGAATACCGAGTACTGCACCAAGGCCGACGCCACATGCATCCGTGTGTACTTCGGTCGGCGCAGTAGGGTCGTAATGGCGCAGTACGGGTGGTGAGGTAAGGAGTTGGCACAGTGTTGCAAAGGATTCGTCACAGGCTGCTGTCAAATTCGAAAGATCTGCAGAGCCAACAAGTAGTTTGGTGAGCGGAGCGATGATGGAAGCAAAGTTGCGGACAAACCGGTGAAATAGGAGCACAGGCTCACAAAGCTTCGTTGTTCCTTAACTGTAGTCGGCTTGAGAAATTCAGCAACAGCACGAAGTTTGTCAGGGTCGGAAAGGATGCCGGCTTTCGAGACGACATGACCTAGTATGCTGAGTTGTTTAGCCCCGAAGTGACATTTCTGCAGGTTAAGCTGAAGCCTGGCGTTCAGGTCGCGGGTTCAAATCCCAGCTGCGGCGGCTTCATTTCCGATGGAGGCGGAAATGTTGTAGGCCCGTGTGCTCAGATTTGGGTGCACGTTAAAGAACCCCAGGTGGTTGAAATTTCCGGAGCCCTCCACTACGGCGTCTCTCGTAATCATATGGTGGTTTTGGGACGTTAAACCCCACATATCATTCAATCAATCAAGCCTGGCGTTTGTAAGGCGCTGTAGAATCTTACGCAAACTGGTGAGATGCGAAGTTAAATCGGGGGAAAATACCACAACGTCATCTAGATAGCACAAGCAGATGTGTCATTTGAGACCACGTAAAATGCTGTCCATCATTCGCTCGAATGTGGCGGGCGCATTGCAGAGTCCGAATAGCATTACGGTAAATTCATAGAGGCCATGCGGTGGGACGAAGGCCGTTTTCGGACGATCAGACTCAGCCATTCGGACATGCCAATAACCTGAGCGAAGGTCAAGCGAGGAAAAACACTCTGCACCTTGGAGACAATCGAGAGCGTCGTCTATGCGGGGAAAAGGATAAACATCTTTCCTCGTAATGTTGTTTAGGCACCTGTAGTCTACGCAGAATCGGATCGACCCTCCTTTTTTTGACGAGCACAACTGGCGAAGACCAAGGACTACAAGAAGGCTTGATGACTCCACGCTGTAGCATGTCGTCTACATGTTCTGCAATTACGCGATGCTCCGCAGGAGACACACGATAGGGGCGCTGGCGCAAAGGTGTACTCTTCCCTGTGTCAATTGTGTGCACAGTGGTGTTCGTTCTTCCTAGCACCGCTTGTGGAACATCAAACGAACGCCTGGATTCGTGCAACAGCATAACAAGCTGCTCACGTTGAGCCGATGCGAGATGGCTGTCAATGGAACGGTGAAATGCATCGGAAGACATGCTGTCCGAGGCAAGATGAGGAACCAACACGTTCAGCTCCATATTCGGCTTGGTGTCGCAGAAATCGGCATGCACGATAGTACCTCCATCGATAGGCTGAATGTGGTCGATCGTATCGTTGCGGCGCAAACTGAGGGGGCACGAGTTGGGATTGGAAATAAATATTCCGGTAGTGTCTTGACAAAGCGCAAGAACAGCGAATGGCAGCGATGTGTGGTGGCGGCCACCGAAGATGTCAGATGGCGTGAATATGGCGGTAGCGTCAGAAAGTGAAGCACAGCAGGCAGGGACAAACTGGGCGCTGAAAGGAGGAAGGTCAATGTCCGTCGCGATGACAAGGTTAGCCACACTAGATACGGCTGCATCAACAGAAGGTGCATCACGAAACAGTAACAGCTCCATTTCGGCCTGAACGCAGTCCACGACGGCGTGATGACATGATAAGAAATCCCATTCTAGGATGACATCGTGGAAACATGAAGCCAACACGCGAAATTCAATAGTGAACAACACGTCTCGAATTACCACGTTTGCTGTACATGCCGCAACGGACTCAATTCGTTGGGCGCTCGCAGTGCTAAGAGAAACCACTGGAGAAAGCATCGTCACTTTACGAAGAAAGCGGCAGTCTTTGACTTATCACAGATATCGCAGCACCGGTATCGATGAGTGCAAGTGTTCGTACACCTTCGACAATTTCATCGATAAGTTTGGCGAGAGACAGGCGAGGACTTAATTAGACGATGACGCAGCTCGCGCCTCCGGAGCTGCGGCAGTTAGTTTTCCGTCTCAATGGATCAGGGTCGTCGGCGCATAGGCGATACAGACGACGATTTGTTGAAGCGGAAGGCGAGCGGGAAGTAGGACGCCGAGAAGTGTATGTTCGGGTGCCGGAAGCAGCTTGTACGTCACGTTCGTGGACTTCAGGTGGCACGTGCAGTGCGTGGTATGAAGACCGAAACGAGTAGTCAGAGTATTTTGGTGCGTTAACTGTGAAGCGCCGATCACATAGACGTGCAACGTGGCCTGGAATTCCGCAAAAGTAACATATGGACCGGTTGTCAGCAGCGCGCCAAGGATTTCTGGCGTGCTGCTGTGTAGCTGGAAACGGCGCGGCAGACGGTCACACAGGTTGTGGCGTATACAATGGCAGTCGAGGCGGAGGCATTGCCATGACGGCCGCATAAGTCAGTGGCGTGGCAGCAGGCGTTGGTGGAGAGGCAGACGTAGGTAATGGCAACGCCTAGGAGACCTGCTCCTGAATAGCCTGTCTGATGGTCGGCGTTAGGCGGTTCGTTGGTGCTTTGGTGGTCGGCAGATACGAGAGACACAAAAGCTATCGTGCGACCTCTTCGCGTACATATTCTTTTATCGGCTCCAGCAGGATTCTGTCACCACCGACGGCCAGGGCAGCGAGAAAGTCGTCTGCTGTCGTCGACCTCCAAACCGATGCACGTTGTTTGCGAATCTCTTCCTAGCTCTGACACAAGGTGAGAAGTTCGGATACGGTACTTAGGCCCTTCGCCAGCAACATTTGAAAGGAATCATCTATGCCTTTCAAGATATTCCTGATCTTCTCTTTTTCGGTCATATCAGGGTTAAAGCGCCGGCATAAATCGATAACATCTTCAATATAGCTAGTGAAGCTTTCGCCTTGCCTTTGTGTACGTCCGCGTAGGCACAGTTCAGCACGCTGCTTGCGCACTGCGGGGCGATCAAACACAGCTGCCAGGGTAGTCTTGAAAGCGGCCCAAGTGTTGAATTCAGCACGGTTGTTTGTGAACCACAGGCTGGCGACGTCTTTGAGATAAAATGGGACATACTCCAATTTCGAGGGGTCGTCCTGCTTGTTTCAAGCGCTCACCTTTTCAAACAGATGAAACCAATCTTCCACATCTTGATCCTCGGTGCCACTGAAGAAGGGGGATACCGTTGGCGCAGGGTGGTAGGTACGATGACCAGTTGAGATTGGGCCATGCTTTGCAGGGTGGCGTCTTGCTCGGTCGTCTGATCAGGCATTGCTGATGCAGTGGGCAACTTCCGGCTTCGAAGCTCCAGATTTGTGTACCAAGCACACTTCCACCCCTTTGCAAGTCGCTAGTAAACTCCCTTGCAATAGTAATTATCGAGGTAGTCAAACGCTCGAAGCACTGAGACCGGGGGTCCAGCATTGCCTATACGCTGACAATGTCACCATTGGGTCGCCGGCGGCAGCGACGGGGAGATCAAGTCGAACCTCCAGAATGCGGTGTGCGCCGTCGAGGCCGCGCTCTTGAACACGGACCTGCGGTGCTCGCCGCAAAAGACTCAGCTCCTGATCCTGCCACCACCGGAGCGGTTCCGGAAAGCGGCCAGCCAGGCCGCGGCAGAAAACATCATGGTCCCGACGGACGACGCGGTGCCTATCCCGCACGTCTCCGGGCTGAGAATCATGGGTATGTTCGTGGACGGCATCCAGACGAACACCACGACGGTGAAGAACATCGTAACGAAGATCAGAATCGCCACCCACCTCGGGAAGTGGGTGTCGACGAGGTACCAAGGCATGAACGAGAGGGGGCTCCTGTGGCTGTTGCAGGTCTTCGTCGTCAGCCAGGCAGCATACGTGGGAGCCTTCCGCCGCTGGACCAGAGCGGAGGAGAAGATCGACGCCGCCATCAGGAAGGCCTACAGGAACGCCCTGGGTCTACTGCCAGGCACGAGAACGTCAGCCTTGTTGGCTCTGGGGGTGCTCGACAAACCCTCAGAAATCGGCGAGGCCCAACGAACGGCACAGCTTGCTCGACTAAACAGCACGAAGACAGACAGAAGCACCCTGAAGAGAGTGGGAATCAACCCGCCCGCTCATGGATGTGCGGAAGACGACGAACTGGAGAGTCAGGTCCCCCTGAGGGACGGAGCGGCAAGGGGCATCATAGTGTTCCCGTCGCCAAAGAACGTGAAACTAGAGGACTGGGAAAGACGCAAGGTGAGAGCAGCGGCCCTGGCCAAGCAGTACAAGAGTGACGAGAACGCCGTGTTCGTCGATGTAACTAAACATCCATCGAGAAGATGCGTGTACGCGATGGCAGTCATCCGGGAGTCAACGGGTGAGCTGATCAACGCGGGTACGATCAAAGTAAAGACACCATGAACAGCAGAAAGGCAGCAATCGGCCTGGCGATGGGTGTACTGGGCGTGCGGACGATCCTGAGTGACTCCAAAACAGCGGTCAGGAACTACGCAAGGAGCACGGTCTGAAGCGAGGCGGAGCGGATTGTGGGACTCGCCACAGCCTCGCGAACCTCGGAAGTCACCCGACCGGGTCAAACACCAACATAAAGTGGTTCCCAGCCCACATGGCGGACCTACCGAACGTGGACAACCACAACGAAGATGCAGACGCAGCGGCCCGAGAACTCATCAGGTGCTGGGACGACAGAGAGAGCATCCCCGCGGGTGTCGGCGATGAACAAGACCCCGAACTCCTAGTCGACTATGGCGCGATACTCAGGAGGCACAGAAAAGGACGAAGAGATAAGCCGGCCCCGCATAGAGAACTTTCCCGAGCAGAGTCGGCGTTGCTTCGTGACCTACAAGTGAAGTGCGCGTTGACCCCGGCAATGGCGCACCACATATGTACCTAGATGTTCGCAAGGCCGGTGTGCAGTATATGCGAACAAGAACTGGCGACACTAGGATAGTGAGGTGTGACAGTGCAGCGATACCGGGTGGTGGTTCGTGCGACGGTGCCAACGTTGATGTGTGCTGCAGAGCTGGGGAATTTCATGGTGGAGTAATTCTGGTGCCGTCGACAGCACTACCCGCCAAGAGCTGCCAGCGCAGATGTAGCGGTGGATCCGCTCGGTGGACTGCCAATCTCAGAAATGGGCAATCCAGGGGCTCAAGGGGGCCCTGGCCAGTAAGAGGAGAACAGAAACTCGTGACCCGCAAGCGCAGGAACCCAAGTATCCTCTGTCGGGTCAGGTTCAACCCTCGAGTTCTTGGCCCAGTGTTTCTAGGACTGCATAGACCAGAACAGTAGAAGGGTAAACCGCGCCCTGCGAAGCCGGCACCTACCTCACGCAGTATCCTGGGAATAAAGTATTTTCTCTCTCTCTCTCTCTCTCTCTCTCTCTCGAATCCGCTACAGCAGCACTGCTAGAGTAGCGCCAGTAGCGCTGTATGCGAGGAACGCCTTTAGCAGACGGCAATTTGCAGCGTCCTGTTTGTACCGGTAATAAGACGGCAAAAATCGGAAAATAAAACAATGGGAGAACCTTGATTGACATGTGGGGTTTAACGTCCCAAAACCACCATATGATTATGAGAGACGCCGTAGTGGAGGGCTCCAAACATTTCGACCACCTGGGGTTCTTAACGTGCGCCCAAATCTGAGCACACGGACATTTCCGCCTCCATCGGAAATGCAGCCGCCGCCGCCGAGATTTGATCCCGCGACCTGCTGGTCAGCAGTCGAGTACCTTAGCCACTAGACCAACGAGGCGGGGCGAATGAGAGAAGTTTGCTAGACGCTACGTGTGTGCACGTCTGTTCTCTAGGCGGTTGTGCTGCATTAATTTCGTAATATCTCGGTGAGGGTTACGATTCCTCATGCACAAACAGCCTAAAACCTTCCTAGTCCAACGCTCCTCCTCCATTTTCTCAATCACTCCTCAAATTTTATCTTGCTGCTAGCTTCCCTGCCCTCGAATGATGTCCATCGGTTAAGAAGAAGGTAGGGAACGGGGGCCGATATGTGGAGAATAGGCATGATTAAAAAGTCGGCATTTTTCGCATTGCTTTTGGTGTTCTGCGGCAGCGCCAGCTGAATTTTCATCTATTGCTGCAATGGTGGAATACGCATGGATTACGCCCATATGCCTGCAATGATTGAACTTGACCGCGTCGTCTGCCAACGCGCCCGGGCTGATGGGATTGCACCACGCTTCACCGTCAACTCCCACGGTAACGCGTTAATTATGAAATCTGTTTGATCCACCTGCACCAGTCAGAACCGGTTCGCGGCTGTGCACCCGAAGTTCAGAAATTGTGTAGCGTGAGTTCAGCTGTGCGGGCACGTGCCCACGCAGCTGAACGTTTCGGGTGTCGTGCTGTGTAGTACAGCACGACACCCGAAACGAATGACGATGTGCCGACAAGGTGCAGGCCTTATTTCTGTTCGCTTAATTTACACCGTTCAACGAACACTGACCGATGACGAATCGCACATGCGGACAGTTTACGAGGTGCAATTACATCTTGGCAAAACACACCGCGTTAGTAGACGCGAGTACGGCGCCTACGCCTACGTGCTGCGTCGTCTGCTGAGCTAAAGTATGTCCACATAGAGATGTGCGACGAGGCTACAGTGTACTATAAGGGGCAGTAGAGTGAACGAGGCGGCCGCGCCGCATCTTGGCTGATTGTCCGGCAGGTGAAAGTAGCGGCGGCGCTGTTTTCTCACGGTACTGAAGATCTCGGAAGCGTCTGCATTGAGAGCATGGACGCCGTAGCCTGCGAAAGCGTCTAATTGCTCGTTTTTCGCGCTTTTAATGCGTTTCTGAGCTTTTATCAGTGGATGCACCTGCTACGCGCCATGGTGCACGAGTAAATATGCAGGCACACTGAAATTGCGTCGATACATTCATTATTTGAAGAGCCTGCCGACCCACATAAAAAAGAAAATGACAATCGAATTTTGCACGGATCCGCCTAGATATGTCACTCAAGCAGCGCTTTGAGCTGCGTTACATCATAAGTGGCTACTGGTGAACTACAAAGAGAGGAGATGTATCAATACTGCTATTAAATGATTCGCTTGTTTTGTCGGCACTCTCTACGATATGCAGAGCACGGTGTTCCTGATATGAGCCTACATGAGCTCGATCGTTTCACGAGAAACCCGAGTATAAGTAACGCTGTTACGATATTTATATCGGTGATGACTCAATTTTATCATGCCAGTTTTGCGGAAGATAATAATTATTACTTTCTGAAAGACTTATTACATATTGAACATATTAAAAAACACGCAAGCATATTAAAAAGTGCCAATCGTATACATACACTGTCTGCTAATCTGCATAAATTTATTGTAACCAGTTCTCATTTTGTATCAACAGCTTAAATTGTGCTGCTTTCCAAATAACCTATTGGCGTAACGCCTTTGCAAGCCAGCAAATTTATGACGATGTTTTGCATTATAAGCATAGTTCTATTGTCAAGTGTCAAAGGGTAGGCAGGCAGTGGTGCATCTTGTTTTGAGAAGTAAAATTTCTATATGTACTCACTAAACACACACACACTATATATATATATATATATATATATATATATATATATATATATATATATATATATATATATATATATATATATAGTGTGTGTGTGTGTGTGTGTGTGTGTGTCCACAAGTACACGCATTTAAGTGACATGTCACCACCCCATTAACAATGTCCATGCAATGCCCATTAGCACAGCTGCTATTTTTGGCGGTGGATTTCTCGTCCGACTGCGTTAGACTTGTCTAGTTTTAGGACGTGATACTGTCGAAAAGGTAAAATTGACAGAGCACATTCGTACAGAGACACGCTATATTCAGCTTCACCAACTGTAAACCTTTGGCGCAAAGCTAGCACACAGAATTTTTTCTGAGGGGGGGGGGCGGTGCAGCAGAACCACTAATTTTTGCAATTGGTGGTCGCTTTCAATACGTGTAAATATTTAAGTATAACCTAAAAAGTTAAATTATGAAAACATTTCACGGTGTAGGGGGTTCAGGTTTCCTCCCTCTCCCCTGTCTATTAATTGCCTCCTGGTTCTGCGTGCGTTTGAAAGGGTATTTTTTCAATCTCACAGCTTTCTGAGCGCAGCTAACTTCCACTATATCGGCTTAGCTATTCTGTATATTGTAGACGCCTAACCAAAGAAGAAAGAGTTGAGACAGAAGAAATCATTATAAGACACCCTCTTTCTGAAATATTTTCGATCTCTACAACGGCACTTAATAAAGCTCAAGTTCAGTAGATCGGCCTGTCATACTTCAAGGACTATGGCATACGTGCTAGACACGAATGATGGGCAGGCACGAAGAAATCTGAATCAAGAAAACACGACGGAGGGGCCGAAACGCATAGCAATTGCTGTACACGGCGCGCGGCTCTTTCAGTACTACTCGACTGCAGCGCCGTCGCTACGGGCAACGCGGAAGGGATCAGGTGGCGAGGCGCGGTCTTGCCACTCAACACTTCTAGTACACTCTACCGAGGCGATTTCGACCAGCGGCGGCGTGGGGGTAGTCCAGAGTCGGCGGCGGCAGCGTTGTCGGCGCACGCCGGTTATTTTATCGGCGGCGGTGCGCGGCCAAGTTTCGTCGGTGGCGGCGGCGCTGGCGGCGGCGGCGCGGAAACCGAAACTATAAACTCAAAAGGCTCTTCTGCCACAGGTTACTGAATTAGTTGAAATTCAGGGATTTTCATCCAAATGGCATAAATAACGCTACACAGATATGTAGACATCACGATGAACGCAAAGCGTTTTCTAATATAGTTTTTATTTCGCTTTCATAATAAAATACGCGTATTTCAATCTATTATCACGTTCTACCACGAATGTGCAGCACTTTGCTTGTTTTTATTTTAATTTAAAATGCAGCAGTTTGTTTCTGTTGTTGGCTACGCCATACTTCAATAATTCTTTAATTGAACATTGAGCAAGCACCAACGCACGTCACTCAGTTCGCTTTTTCTGAATCGGATCTCGCTTTTACATTGTACGCTGCACGAAAAAAGAAGCACTTCGGCTATGAGTTTTCTTATTGCGATTGCAGGAAACAGCTCTTTTGAGTATCTGTCATGCCTTGAATGTTACTTTCCTTCAAACGAATCAAAATATCTACTTTTCGCAATGTGAGAATGTTTTATGCAGTGGTATAAGATGCGGAAGAAAACAAATCTGCGCATTTAGTCAACTAGTCCTCACCACAGTGTTCAATGAATTAAGTGTACACATGGGCGTGGGCGAAGCGGGTGGTGCAAAAGGGGCACTTGACCCCTTCAAACCGCACCAGCACTTGCTACCCACTCTAGCGACACCAACACGACCCCCTCCCTCAGCCTTGATGCAAGTTGAAAGAAGGGTTTGCATCCCTCAAGACAAAAACGTCGATGTTCATATCTGCAGTTATGAGCAAATGCAATATTTGCTGAGATACACAGTCCATACTGGTCATGACCTGGACGCCCGTTGACCACGCCTGCGGAGAACGTTGACTCCCCGACCCCTTTGTGCTTGGTCAGGGGAGGGGGACACCCCTTGCAAGTGGGTCCCATTAAAATTTCTCTTAAAAAACGTCACAAATAAGAGTGCTTGATAATTATGTATAAAACATTAAACTTTTTGATGCTTTTTTGTAGCGTGTACACGTGCTCAATACCCATCAGCTGTGTGAGACAATTGAAATCGCAACTGCCACTCTCGACTGGTTTTGGAAAAGACTGAATAGAAGAACGCAATTACGAGTGCTGGGAACCTATGTTCGTTTGTCAATTTGATTTCTAGGCATGATTTTAATTCTTATATAAACAAAAATAAAACCTGCAACATATTAAAACAAAATGGCTGCAATTGCAAGATGTGTGTGCCCCTTCGTGATTTTTGTATAGGCTTGCGCGTCTGCAAGGCACATCTGGTATCACAAACTTGCAAGTGTCCTCCCTTGCTCCCCACGACATCTCCCAAGTCCCCCCCTCCCCTAAAAAAAGGCACCAATGTAAGCCTCTGTAAGCCTCCGTGATTGCCTACTTGCGCGTGGCGGGCCCTTTCGGTGGCTAGGACCAACAGTACCGATTTCGACATGCTTTATTGAAGGTGCTTAAGGATCGAGAAAAGGCCGATTGTTGTAAATTTCTTGAGAGTTCAGTGATAGCTTCTTTGTGAATACCGTAGAATATTGAACCTCACTTTGTGTATAGCGCTCCAATGAAAAAAAATGGTTTCACCCTGTGTCACTGCAGAGTCAGAAGCCATCACATGGGCAGGCATCATTAAGCCTCTATATAACATTGCTAAGGTCCAGCACATTTGTACAAAAAATTCTCGTTAATTGAAAATTGAATACAATGCTTGCTTGGGTTAGTGTGTGTGAAACATAAATTTGAGATATAAAAATTCTCATTCTGGGTTTCTGCAGCAAAGACACATTGGTTAAAACTGATGATTCCGGAGCTACGGCAGAGGTAACATTAGTTATGTTTTTTTTCGGTTACGGTAACGGTAATGCGTTACCTTTTTTATGTCTATTTATAACGTGGAGCCGAGAAACGTTTCCTTTTTTATAAGAGAAACGAGTAACGTATTTAGTTACTTTTACTGTAACAAATACAACGCTAACTATATAGACTTACAGGAGTGATGTCGGCCCACACCGTCAGTTGTGGTTGCGGTCAATAGGCTGGCTGTAATCATTACATGGATATATTCCTTTCATCCATCTCAACTTTTGAGGAATACACAACAGCTTGCTAATGATGTGCGTATCATCCTACCGAAGCGTGCACTTCGTTTCGCTAAAATTTACAGTTACTATGAGTGCTGTCGTCACGCCGTATGTTTTGGTAGAAACTTAGCCTACTTAAAATACCCAAAGACGTCGATCCACCTTGCAACGCGTGGCTACCCGCTGACGGTTCTGAATGAAAATAGCATCGACAGTGGAACCTGTTGCATCTGGTGAAATTTTATCGCAACATTATTATAGTGCCACGCTCGCTTGTATTTTTATATCACTGTCTTGCGCAAAGGCACCGCCGAGTGGTTCAGTAGCTAAGGAACTCGGCTGCTGACCCGCAGGTCGTGGGATCAAATCCCACCTGCGGTGGCTGCATTTTCGATAGAGGAGCAAATGCTGTAGGCCCATGTGTTCAGATTTGGGTGCTTGTTAAGTAACCCCCAGTTGTCAAAATTTCTGGGGTCCCCCACTACGGCATCTCTCAGATTCATATGGTGGTTTTGAAACGTTAAACACCACATATTAATCAATTGCCTTGCGCAAAGCACGCTTGGCTGTCTGCGAAAATTCTAGATTATTTTAGAATCTTCTGATAAGCTTGAGACACCTACAATATGGATGATGTTCGATGCCACGCTTATATTAGCCGACGTACCTTCACGCAGATCATATTATCGACGACCAATGCTCTGATTACCGCTATCTGCGTAAAGTGTGAATTTCTACTACTTTGTACTTTTCTAGGCACATGTTCACTCAATAAGAAATGTCGTCTTGAGCAACCCAAGTACCATATTTTTTGCCGTCGCAACCACGTGGCATTACGGTAAGTGAGATGAGAACTGTGAAATAATTGATACAAAACAGTGAGATGGGGCGTAAGTGCACGGCCAAGTTTAATTAGGATGCGTATACCACAAGCTATTTTCTTCTATAGAACCAATATGATGCGGATTTGATAAATTACTGCGAAGTTGAATGTCAAGAAAGGAAGAGCACGAACTTGGAAAGAGACAGTGGAGACAAAAAGTGATAGGTATCGACGTAAAGTTTGATCGGTCATTCCACGCCAAACGTTCAAGGCGTTTTGGCGACTACCTCAGGTGTAGTAAAAAAATGTCGGGCTGATTTACTCCATTGAAAGCAGTCTATTGCGAAAATGTTTTGCAGAGAAAAATATTTTTGGTCACCTATATGGGACCAAAATACCAGCTATAGGCTGGGCCCTATATCGAGTCCTAAGATAAAACCACATTTACTGAGCGAGTCTATGTGGGCTCCATTTATTTTGCCGACCTATGGTTCCGAATATTTCAAACCTCCCACTATGGCGTGCCTTGTTGTTGTATTGAAGTTCTGGCTTGTAAAGCCAAAAATTTTGTTTTTCAAATGATAAAACTGTTCATATCTCCCCTCCCCGGAACTCATTCTAGGGTTGGTCCTTTGATAAACACCAGTCATATATTTTTAAAAAAAATGCTTGGATATCAACTATTCATAACTCTCATTTAATGATGTGGAAATGAAATTACCGTCACTAAATGACCGATGAGGTGAAATATTAACATTAAAAAGCATAGTAAACGTGACTAAAAAGCTAATTCTACGCTAAAACAACGTAACCTGAACTAATGATGCCACATCCCCTCTAAAACATTATTCAATGTATATTGCATACCTGCAAGGAGCAGTTATTCGAGCGCTTTTTGCAGTGAAATTTGGCCATGGAGTTAATCCCATTCATGGTGGTGCTATTTTTATATTCAACGTTTGAATATCTAACAAAGAATTAGGAAATTTTTTCCGTGAAACCCGTATTTTTTTGGCGAAGAATTTGTGGATTGTATGCATTGTGCTGGCATGAAGTTTAATGTAGGTGATGTGTTTATAGAGTACACCATTCGCTGACTGTGGTGAAATAAAAACGGCAATTTATGTTAATTCATGCTACAAAACTCACATGATCTGCTCCCAGAGAACAGAAGAATGCATAACGAAGTGCGTTACTAACGAACGGAGAAATTACATATTTCTCGGTCTTTTAATGTTGGTTCTGTAGTCCAATCTACAAACGTTCGTATTAAACGAACATGACGGTACGAAGGCATGGAATTGGGTTCTGCAGCTTGTTGTGACACATGTGCCACTCCAGGTCACCTTTATTACGTGACACCGGAATCGACACTGAGCTTGATCTATGATTATGTACCTAATCAACGAAGAATAAGTGCTAAGCTCCAGATTCATTAATAATGTGGCTTCAAAGACAAGAAACCAGCATGATTCACGAGCAATTGAGCACTCGTTCTCTCTCCCTATTGCGTTGAACTGCTTGTGCCATCTTATGCCACTTCAGTTTTTTTTTGAATAAATTTGGCAATTGAGAAAGTTTTGAGCGCTAAACAAGACGTTAACAAGAACGAGAGAGACAGGACGGATGCTTGTGAACGTCGTGTGGAAGCATTAGTTTGCGCTAAAAAATTCCCGATAGCAACGTGCCATCTAGCTGGATTTCAAGTTTTGTTAAAATCTAGCGATGACACAGACCATGGGCTTTTGTCATGTCGTTTGCTACCAATAAATAGCGGCTGCATAATTTAGGGTACTATGAAAATTGTCGCGGCCATATTTCGAGAAGGAAGGAGGAAGAAACGCACCGTTCATGCCATACGTGATGCTTCACCACTCGCGGAAATAAATTTGTTCAAGCTGTAACGTGGTCGAAGAATTCTTTTACCTCTCGGCAATCAGAGAGGATTTTAATTCTCGAGTCTCTTTATGAGAGATTGCTGCCATCTCTTTCCAACAGACCTGCAGTTATGTTGTACCGACACAACATAGCAACGCCCGTGTTTTTGTAGATTTTTTTTCATTTCTATTCAAACACTTTTCTATTCATAGTCATCTTTAAAGCGCCTAAGAACTTCTTGTCGTCCCTCACCCGTCATTGCGTTCGTCCAGTCCACACTGCTAAAGTCTTGATGGCAAAGTAGTTTTCCACGCTCACGTTTCTCGTACCCAAGCTTTCGTGCTCTTTGTGCACTTCAAGGAATGCAGAAAGAGTACAAAACAACGCAAGGAGCTCTACACCGTGCCGTCAGGACTGGTATGGGGCAAACATGTTGCGAAAGGTCTCGCAGTGTTCTGCCATTGTGCTCCGTTTGCTGTTCCCTGCGCTCAAGTTGGGTCGACACGCAACGTCGTTGCGGCGCCATTGGTGTCGTGTTTCCCGTGTCTTTTCTTATACACAGTGCTCTGCGAATAAATGCCTCTTTGTAGCCGCTGGCGCCGAGGTCACGGATTACGTTTTTCCTTCCTTCCGCAGCTGTGGTTACAATTGGTGTTTAAATTATCGGTTATTTCTTTATTTATTTTAGTTTTCTCGTTTAGCTAGTTTTCTGTTTTCTTGCCCAAGGAAGGTGATCTATTACATTTTTTTATTCGTGAGAATGACCATAGGTATGTGCGTACGTGGTTGCAGCTCCACATTTCCAAGTCGTACGACTCTGACTGCCCTGCCAACGGCCCCTATTCTCTTTCTGCTCTAGCAGCCATGGCCGTCACGTTCTTCCAAACCTTCTCCTCCTACCTACTTCTAAACTCTTTTCTCCACTGCCCCCCCCCGTCCCTTCAGGACACTGAGCCGTGCTCTCGCAAGGAAAGATAGTGTCTTTTTCCTTTTCTTCAACCACAGATTCATCCATTCAGGGAAAGCTTGCATGCAGTAACTGGATTGGAAGGCAGGTAAAGTTCGCGGAACTCACCTCCCCCTGAGCTGCCGAGCATAAAACAAAGCTTAGCCGAGAGTCATGAGAAGGCAAGGAGATTACACAACAAGATGAAAAGAGAAGATATTTTGCCTAATGAAGCATTGCGAAAGCCACTGGGGCAACCCTTTCCTTTACCACCATGCCCACTTCTATTTGTCGTACATTGAAGTAACGAGAAAACTCCAACCGAAACAAATTGCTACGAGGGTGAGAGAATGAATGAAATAAATATATTTACAAAATATACAGGGAGGGTCAGAGGCAGCTGCAGCCAAGATGGAAGAACAGCAGCAACAACAACACGAGCACGGTCGTTTTCATAATCTTCGTCGTTTATGATGCTCTTTCGTTGCCGATATCGTGTAACATATAACACCCCGCTGCTGGCAGCGCCGTCTCGGCGCCTAAAGGAGAGTAGGGTCATATGCGGATATGTACGGTTTGAGGCGGGTCACGTGGACGACGTCAGTAGCGGATGCGGACGAATTTGAGCAATGAGTGCAAACACGTGAACAAAGGAACAACGGTCGCATACATCGAAGAAATTGTCGAAGCCACCAGTGCTTTCGCCCTCGCCGATTCTGCGGAACCTGCTCAGAGGAACCAAGCCCCTTCCGTAGCTTTCAACGTCAATCCCAGACTTCCGAACGATAAGCAAGAACAGCTCAACGCCCTGCTCCTGCAATACAAAGATTGCTTTTCGTCGTCATCGAAAAATTGGCAGACCCAAATCACGAAACATCGCATCATAACCGAAGAAAATACCAGACCACTCCGTCAGAGTCCGTACAGGGTTTCGACGCGAGAACGTGAGGCCATGAAGAGACAAGTTGATGAAATGCTGCGGGATGACATTATCCAGCCGTCCAAGAGTCCACGGTCATCCTCGTGGTGTTAGTGAAGAAAAAGGATGGGACCCTACATTTCTGCGTCGATTATCGCCGCCTGAACAAAATCACAAGAAAGGACGTGTATCCTCTCCCACGAATAGACGACGCACTTGATTGGCTCCATAACGCCAAGTACTTTTCGTCAATGGACCTCAAGACTGGCTATTGGCAAATCGAAGTCGACGAAAGAGACCGAGAGAAGACGGCGTTTATAACACCGGACAGCCTCTTCGAGTTTAAGGTGATCCCCTTCGGCCTTTGCTCAGCGCCTGCAACTTTTCAACGCGTTATGGATACAGTACTGGCAGGATTGAAGTGGCAGACTTGCCTTGTGTACTTTGACGACGTCGTCGTGTTTCCACGAGTTTCGCCGAGCATCTTCGGCGCCTTGAAACTGTACTTCAAGCCATCAAGACTTCTGGACTCACACTGAAGCCAGAAATGTGCCGATTTGCGTATGAGGAGCTCTTGTTTCTGGGGCACGTTATCAGCAAGTCTGGAGTTCGTCCCGATCCACGGAAAATAGCCGCCATCGCCGAGTTCCCACCACCCACTGACAAGAAAGCCGTGCGCCGATTTCTGGGCCTGTGCGCCTAATATAGGCGGTTCGTGAAAAACTTCGCCCGCATCGCCGATCCTCTCACTAACCTTACCAAGGCCGACGTGGAGTTCAAGTGGGAAACGCCACAGGAACACGCTTTCCAGGAGCTTAAACATCGCCTCCAGACGCCTCCGTTACTTGCATATTTCGACGAATTCGCCGAGACAGAAATACATACTGACGCAAGCAGCGTAGGTCTTGACGCCCTTCTTGTGCAGAAGGCTGACGGACTTGAAAGGGTTATTAGTTACGCCAGCCGATCGCTATCCAAACCAGAAGCAAATTATTCCACAACAGAAAAGGAGTGCCTCGCCATCATCTGGGCTACGTCAAAATTTCGCCCCTACCTCTACGGCAGGCCCTTCAAAGTTGTGAGCGACCACCACGCCTTGTGTTGGCTAGCCACCTTGAAGGACCCTTCAGGTCACCTCGCACGATGGAGCCTGAGACTTCAAGAATATTACATTACTGTCATTTACAAGTCCGGCAAAAAAACACTCTGACGCCGACTGTCTCTCTCGTGCGCCTGTCGACCAGCCGCTACCCGATGACCCGGAGGACGACTAATTCTTGGGAACAATAACTACCGACGACTTCGCTGAACGACAGCGGGCCGACCCGGAACTTAAGGCCCTAATAGAATACCTCGAAGGCAGGACCGCCGAAGTCCCGAAGGTATTCAAGCGCGCACTTGCGTCGTTCTTTCTACGAAACGGTCTTCTACAAAAGAAAAACTTTTCACTGCTTCGAGCTAAGTACCTTCTTGTGGTGCCTTCAGCTCTGCGACCAGAACTCCTGCAGGCCCTGCACGACGATCCGACGGCAGGGCACCTCGGTGTTTCTCGCACACTCGCGAGGATACAAGAAGGTACTACTGGCCACGTCTTACCACCGACGTCACTCGTTATGTGAGGACATGCCGGGACTGTCACCGACGCAAGACACCGCCGACAAGGCCAGCGGTACTTCTGCAGCCAATTGATCCACCTTGCCGACCTTTCCAGCAGATTGGTATGGACCTACTGGGGTCGTTCCCGACGTCGGCTTTCGGAAACAAGTGGATCGTGGTAGCTACCGACTACCTCACCCGCTACGCCGAGACAAAAGCCCTGCCAAAAGGCAGTGCATCCGAGGTAGCCAAGGTCTTCGTCGAAAATATCGTCCTACGTCACGGAGCCCCGGAGGTCCTTATCACCGACAGAGGAACGGCATTCACTGCCGACCTAACTCAAGCGATCTTGGCATACAGCCAAACAAACCACTTCCGGACGACAGCGTACCACCCACAGACCAACGGCCTCACCGAGCGGCTTAACAAGACGATCGCCGACATGCTGTCAATGTACGTCGATGTCGAACACAAGACGTGGGACGCCATTCTTCCGTATGTGACCTTCGCATACAACACGGCGGTGCAGGAGGCGACGCAGATATCTCCATACAAATTGGTCTACGGAAGGAGCCCGGCAACGACGCTCGATGCCATGTTACCCAACGTCACCAACGAAGAAAACCTCGATGTGTGCGAGTACCTTCAACGCGCCGAAGAAGCCAGAAACTTGCGCGTCTCCGTATCAAGAATCAACAGACGACCGACAGCCACCGTTACAATCTTCTACGACGCTTCGTGGAATACCAGCCGGTGAACGCGTTTGGGTGTGGACGCCGATACGCCGACGTGGACTAAGTGAAAAGCTTCTGCGACGGTACTTCGGACCGTACAGGGTGGTTCGGCGTCTCGGCCCACTTGATTACAAGGTTGTCCCCGACGGCATCACGAACTCTCAACGAAGCCGATCGTGACCTGAAGTCGTCCATGTCGCGCGCCTCAAGCCGTTTCATGCGCGTTAACAACCTGAAACAGTGTTTTGTATTATTGTTGTATCGTAATTTATTCATTGTACTTTCTTGCATTATTATTGTACTTTCATCTTTAGTTAAAGCATCGGGACGATGCCTTTTTTCAGAGGGGGGCAATGCCACGTTCCATTTCCCAAGTTTCTGTTATGGTCCCAAAACACCACACGATTCTCAGCGCAAACTACGCCTGCAGCTTTCGAGAAGGTTCCGGACTGTAGTAGATCATTTTGATAAGATCACGCCCACTGTGCGAACGGTACAGATTGTTCTGGAACCTACGCCACCGCCAGCAATAACGCTAGAACATTCGACGGCAAGAGTATAAATTCCGACGCGCTTCGCCGCTTGTCAGTTGTTGATCGAAGGCCGACGCTCCGTTCGCCGCTATCAGTCCGAGACTGCAATCTGTGCGAGACTGCTGCTGTAATTGGACTTTCCATTCACCGGGCACAGGTTCGCCCAAATAAACAGTTCAATCCCAACACGAAGTCTCCTGTCTTCGGCCACGTCACGACCCCGTGACAATATTACCGACGATCAATGCTGTGATTACCGCTATCTGCGTAAAGTGTGAATTTCTACTACTTTGTACTTTTCTAGGCACATGTTCACTCAATAAAAAGTGTCGTCTTGAGCAACCCAAGTACCATATTCTTTGCCGTCGCAACCACGTGGCATACGGTAAGTGAGATGAGAACTGTGAAATAATTTATACAAAACAGTGAGATGGGGCATAAGTGCCTGGCCAAGTTTTATTTAGGATGCGTATACCACAAGCTATTTTCTTCTAGAGAACTAATATGATGCGGATTTGATAAATTACTGCGAAGTTGAATGTCAAGAAAGGAAGAACACGAACTTGGAAAGAGACAGTGGAGACAAAAAGTGATAGGTATCGACGTAAAGTTTGATCGGTCATTCCACGCCAAACGTTCAAGGCGTTTTGGCGACTACTTCAGGTGTAGTAAAAAAAATGTAAGGCTGATTTACTCCATTGAAAGCAGTCTATTGCGAAAATGTTTTGCAGAGAAAAATATTTTTGGTCACCTATACGGGACCAATATACCGGCTATAGGCTGGGCCCTATATCGAGTTCTAAAATAAAACCACATTTACTGAGCGAGTCTATGTGGGCTCTATTGTTTTGCCGACCTATGGTTCCGAATATTTCAAACCTCCCACTATGGCGTGCCTTGTTGTCGTACTGAAGTTCCGGCTTGTAAAGCCAAAATTTTGTTTTTCAAATGATAAAACTTCATATCTCTCCCTCCCCGGAACTCATTCTAGGGTTGGTCCTTTGATAAACACCAGTCATATATCTTTAAAAAAATGCTTGGATATCAACTATTCATTACTCTCATTTAATGATGTGGAAATGAAATTACCGTCACTAAATGACCGATGAGGTTAAATATTAACATTAAAAAGCATAGTAAACGTGACTAAAAAGCTAATTCTACGCTAAAACAACGTAACCTGAACTAATTATGCCACATCCCCTCTAAAACATCATTCAATTTATATGCATACCTGCAAGGAGCAGTTATTCGAGCGCTTTTTGCAGTGAAATTTGGCCATGGAGTTAATCCCGTTCATGGTGGTGCTATTTTTCTATCTAACGTTTGAATATCTAACGAAGAATAAGGAAATTCTTTCCGTGAAACCCGTACTTTCTTGGCGATGATTTGTGGATTGTATGCATTGTGCTGGCACGAAGTTTAATGTAGGTGATGTGTTATAGAGTACACCGTTCGCTGACTGTGGTGAAATAAAGACGGCAATTTATGTTAATTCATGCTACAAAACTCACATGAACTGCTCCCAGAGAACAGAAGAATGCATAACGAACTGCGTTACTAACGAACGAAGAAATTATTTATTTCTCGGTCTTTTATAGTTGGTTCTGTAGTCCAATCTACAAACGTTCGTATTAAACGAGCATGACGGTACGAAGACATGGAATTGGGTTCTGCAGCTTGTTGTGACACATGTGCCACTCCAGGTCACCTTTATTACGTGACACTGGAATCCACACTGAGCTTGATCTATGATTATGTACCTATCAACGGAGAATAAGTGCTAAGCTCCAGATTCATTATTAATGTGGCTTCAAAGACAAGAAAGCAGCATGATTCACGAGCAATTGAGCACCCGTTCTCTCTCTCTATTGCGTTAAACTGCTTGTGCCGTCATATGCCACTTCAGTTTTTCTTGAATAAATTTGGCAATTGGGAAAGTTTTGAGCGCTAAACAAGACGTTATCAAGAACGAGAGAGACAGGACGGATGCTTGTGAACGTCGTGTGGAAGCATTAGTTTGCGCTAAAAATTTCCCGATAGCAACGCGCCATCTGGCTGGATTTGAAGTTTTGTTAAAATCTCTCGATGACACAGACCATGGGCTTTTGTCATGTCATTTGCTACCAATTAAACAGCGGCTACATAATTTAGGGTACTATGAAAATTGTCGCGGCCATATTTCAAGAAGGAAGGAAAAAGAAACGCACCATTCATGCCATACGTGATGCTTCATCACTCGCGGAAATGAATTTGTTCAAGCTGTAACGTCGTCGAAGAATATTTTTACCTCTCGGCAATCAGAGAGGATTTTAATTCTCGAGTCTCTTTATGAGAGATTGCTGTCATCCTTTTCCAACAGACCTGCAGTTATGTTGTACCGACAACATAGCAACACCCGTGGTTTTGTAGATTTTTTTTTCATTTTCATTCAAACACTTTCCATTCATAGTCATCTTTAAAGCGCCTAAGAACTTCCTGTCGTCCCTGACCCGTCATTGCGTTCGTCCAGTTCACACTGCTAAAGGCTTGATGGCAAAGTCATTTTCCACGCTCAAGTTTCTCGTACCCAAGCTTTCGTGCTCTTAGTTCACTTCAAGGAATGCATAAACAGTACAAAACAACGCAACGAGCTCTACACCGTGCCGTCAGGACTGGTATGGGGCAAACATGTTGCGAAAGGTCTCGCAGTGTTCTGCCATTGTGCTCCGTTCGCTGTTCCCTGCGCTCAAGTTGGGTCGATACGCGGCGTCGTTGCGGCGCCATTGGTGTCGTGTTTCCCGTGTCTTTTCTTATACACAGTGCTCTGCGAATAAATGCCTCTGTGTAGCCGCTAGTGCCGAGGTCACGGATTACGTTTTTCCTTCCTTCCGCAGCTGTGGTGACAATTGGTGGTTAGATTATCGGTTGTTTATTTATTTTAGTTTTCTCGTTTAGCTAGTTTTCTGTATTCTTGCCCAAGAAAGGTGATCTAGGACATTTTTTTTCTCGTGGGAATGACCATAGGTATGTGAATACGTGGTTGCAGCTCCACATTTCCAAGTCGTACGACTCGGACTGCCCTGCCAACGGCCCCTATTTTCTTTCTGCTCTAGCAGCCATGGCCGTCACGTTCTTCCAAACCTTCTCCTCCTACCTACTTCTAAACTATTTTCTCCACTGCCCCCCCCCCCCCGTCCCTTCAAGCCACTGAGCCGTGCTCTCGCAAGGAAAGATAGTGTCTTTTTCCTTTTCTTCCACCACAGATTCATCCATTCAGGGGAAGCTTGCATGGAGTAACTGGATTGGAAGCCAGGTAAGGTTCGCGGAAAATCACCTCCCTCTGAGCTGCCGAGCATAAAATAAAGCTTAGCCGAGAGTCATGAGAAGGCGAGGAGATTACACAGCAAGATGAAAAGAGAAGATATTTTGCCTAATGAAGTATTGCGAAAGCCACTGGGGCAACCCTTTCCTTTACCACCATTCCCACTTATATTCGTACATTGAAGTAATGAGAAAACTCCAACCGAAACATATTGCAACGGGGGTGAGAGAATGAATGAAATAAATATATTTACAAAATATACAGGGAGAGTCAGAGGCAGCTGCAGCCAAGATGGAAGAACAGCAGCGGCAACAACACGAGCACGGTCGCTTTCATCATCTTCGTCGTCTATAATGCTCTTTCGTTGCCGATGTCGTGTAACATATAGCCCGCCGCTGCTGGCAGCGCCGTCTCGGCGCCTAAAGGAGAGTAGGGTCATATATGGATATGTACGGTTTGAGGCGGGTCACGTGGACGACGTCAGTAGCGGGTGCGGACGACGATGACTGACGTCCAACGGAGCAAACTCGTATGTGACGTCGGTAAGCCGGCGTAAAACCTTGTAAGGCCCCGAGTAGCGAGACAGGAGCTTCGAAGAGAGGCCAACGTGGCGGCATGGTGTCCAGAGGAGGACCAATGAACCTGGAGAGTAAGAAACCACTCTGTGATGGCTATCGTAGCGGGCCTTCTGAGAGAGCTGCAAGCCAAGAAGACGTTCCCGTGCGATTTGGCGGGCCACTTGAGCCTGTAGCGGCGAGAGAAGAGAGACGTGAGACGGCGTCGAAGGCGGCCGACGGGGCCGTGCTGATCTCGCCACTTTATTGCACGCCTGAAGAGGAGCCGCGGTGGCTGTCCACGTCCGACGCGCCAGGTGCGTGAGCTCGTTCTAATTCTCGCGCAGCTCGAGCTCGCGCCAGCTGCGCGAGAGACGCGGCGCGGTGATGGAAAAATGATGATGGTGATGATGGCACTACAGGGCTCCCCCCCTAGCGCTTTGCGCGATTTGAACGCATATGAAAAAAAGAAAGGGGGCGACAAATGCTATGTACATGAACGGCAGTCCATAAAGTGTTCCTTTGGCAAGTCCAGTTTGTCAACGTGTAGTGACCATCGGGAACCAGTGGGTCTCTGGTGGGCGACACTGAGAGTTGCGCAGTGGACGAAGAAGTAAGCGCTCGATGGAAAGAAATCCGTAATGGCGGATGGCTCGGTCCCAGAGGTCTTCAATCGTGGAAAGCACCTCTGGAATTTCGAGGTCTCTCGCCACTTGTGATGCGTTTCTGTAGGCGAAAGAGAGGCCGTACTCAGTGACGCTGTGAAGCGACGCGTGACTGAGAACGTGCTCAACTGGTGCACTAAAGTGTGGGCTGTAAAGCGTGTCAAACGGGCCCGTGTCGTAGAGGCCGTCGTAGAAGGTGTAGTCACACACGCCGTCCGCAGGCAGCGACTGCGACTCGTTCGTCGCCGTGCCGAATACGCGGACCACGGGAAATGGCGTCATGGGAGGCTGTGCAGGAAAGACGGGTTCAGTTGTCGCCTCAGTCACTGTCGAGGTATTCGACGCTGGTGGACTGGTGGCAGTGCTTGTTCCCATGCTTTCAGTTGGCTCCACAGTGGTTGTAGTTAGGTCGGTTGACTTGACAGACGTCATAGACAGTTCAGTTGGCTGGTCAGACGTCGTAGGCAGCTCAGTTGGCTCAACAGATGTCGTAGGCAGTTGAGTTGGCTCCACAGATGTCGTAGGCACTTCAGTTGGCTCGACAGGGGTCGGAGACAGTTCAGTTGGCTCGACAGATGTCGTAGATAGTTCAGTTGGCTCGACAGATGGTGTAGGCAGTTCATACGCGGGACACGCGTCGCTAGTGGCCAGACGAGAGGAAGTCGGGAGGTCAATAACGGGTGAAAGGTCACCTGTGCCAGGCTCCGAGGCGGGCGGCAAGGTGGCCGTCATGGAGTCTGGTGGGGCCACGGTTGGTAGCACACGTTGCGACGCAGTGACAACCCCAAAGTCGCGGTCCCCTGGAAGCGGTTGGTACGTGAGGCCATTTCGGGCGAGCAGTGAGGGCAGGCTCTGGCTCCGCGAAGGCACGGCGCTGGGGCCCGTCGTAGGCCACGAAACAGAGACAGGGACAGGGGCGGGGAGCGGGGACGCCGAGTGTGGTCGGTTGTTGGCCGGGTAGGTGCGAGTGGAATGTGGCGAGGCACCCGGCAGGCCATTGCTGGCACCAGTGGCAGGTGGCGGAGCGGCAGGGGGCACCGTCGAGGAGCTGACCAGCAGCTGCGGCGAGGAGGAGGCCGAGACGTCTGAGCTGGTGGTCGCGGAAACGGCGAGGGCCACGGTGTCGCGTGCCGTCGCTTTCTTGGAAAACGTGCAGGTAGCAGGTACGTGTGATGAAGCTCTGCACGGGGGCTCTGAGGGAATGTACCTCTCGGAGGGAAGGTCAGTCGCAGTGGGAGAGTCTTCTACCTCGCGGTCGTGATCAGGTGCAGGAGTGGATGTTTCTGCGACCGGATCAGGTGTAGAAGTAGTCGAAGCCGGGTACCGAGGTAGCGGTCAGTGGAGGGCTGCGGACCGGTTCGTACCTTGCTCTGCGACGCCGGGGAAACCTGCCTGGTGCGGGTAAACGGAAGCGGACGGTATGTGTTGCCGCTGCGGGCGAGCACCGCAGTGCAGAGGGCATCGTAAGGCTGCGGGCTGGTGCTTGAAGTGGCAGCGAGATGGCGCAACTCTACCGGAAGGGCGTCGAGAAGAATGGCGTGCATCAGCAGCTGGTCCGTGATGCCATTCACCGCAAGAACGGCGTCGAGCTGCATAAACCATACCTTGGGGTAGGTCGATTGGAACGGCGGCACTGGCGGGCAGAGTTGCGGGAACATGGCAGCGGGCCGTTCGGCCTGTTCTCCGGGTCACCAATGTAGCGGCGAGAGAAGGGAGACGTGAGACGGCGTCGAAGGCGGCCGACGGGGCCGTGCTGATCTCGCCACTTTATTGCACGCCTGAAGAGAAGCCGCGGTGGCTGTCCACGTCCGACGCGCCAGGTGCGTGAGCTCGTTCTAATTCTCGCGCAGCTCGAGCTCGCGCCAGCTGCGCGAGAGACGCGGCGCGGTGATGGAAAAAATGATGATGGTGATGATGGCACTACAAGCCCAAGCAGTGGCATCCCGGGCGTACTCTGTAACCGTTTGCGTCGTTAATGGGAGAAGAGTCTCGAAGGGTAGCGCCGGATGGCGGCCGAACAATAAATAGAAAGGGGAGAAGCCAGCGTGTCGTGGCGTGATGAATTGTACGCGAATGTCACATAAGGCAAAGTACTATCCCAATCAAAGTGATCTTTGGAAACGTACATGGAGAGCTTCGTTGTCAATGTTCGATTTAGGCGCTCGGTAAGACCATTTGTTTGTGGGTGATAGGCCGTAGTGAGCTTGTGACGCGTCGAACACGAGCAAAGGATGTCACTTACAACTTTTGAAAGAAATGAGCGACTACAATCAGTCAGAAGCTGTCGAGGAGCGCCATGGTGAATAATTACGTCATGAAGCAAGAAGTCTGCGACGTCAGTGGCACAGCCTGTCGGTAGCGCTCGTGTGATAGCGTATCTTGTGGCGTAATCAGTGGCTACGGCTATCCACTTGTTTCCAGTGAGAGAAGTTGGAAATGGTCCAATGAGATCAAGACCGACCTGGTAAAAGGGAAGGGTGTCTATTGGTTGGAGCGGACCAGCTGGTGGCAAGGTGGAATGTTGGAGCGCTGACAGGACTCACATGCAGTATCGGCGCACCGAACGGTAAAGGCCTGGCCAGAAGAATCTACGCTGCACGCGATCGTACGTTCGCGTGACCCTGAGATGTCCCGCGGTTGAAGCGTCGTGATGCTGTTCAAGTACAGCGGAACGGAGTGTCGCAGGAACTACGAGTAGTAGCTCTGGTCCTTCGGCGGTGGTGTTGCGTCGGTAAAGAATGCCATCGCGTAGAACGAACAAGTGTAGCGACGGTCTACGTGGGGCAAGCGTAGACTATGCATGATAGACCGCAAGTGGACATCGCTGAGCTGTTCCTTGCGTATGTCGGTGAAAGCCGACATGGCGAAGACACAAGGGTCAGAACCATGCTGAAAGGTCAGGTGGGTCCACGGGGTGACGGGATAGACAGTCGGCATCCTGGTGCAATAGGCCATATTTGTATGCCACGTCGAAGCTGTATTCTTGTAGTTTCAAGGCCCAACGGCCAAGTCGTCCTGTTGGATCTTTAAGGGACGACAGCCAGCACAAGACATGGTGATCTGTAATTACCGAAAAGGTGCGGCCAAACACGTATGGTCGAAATTTTCCGACTGCCCAGACTAGTGCGAGGCACTCACGCTCTGTAACGAAAAACTTGCTCTCCGAGGAGAGAGGAGGCGACTGGCAGAAGCAATGACGTGTTCTTGTCCTCGTTGCCGCTGGGCGAGAACAGCACCAACTTCATGTCCGCTGGCATCGGTACGAACTTCAGTATGGGCTGACGGGTCGAAATGGGTTAAGGTGGGTGGGGAAGTAAGTAATGTTGTAAGGGTGCTGAAAGCAGTTGCTTGGTCAGTACCCCAACAAAAAGGCATGTCCTTCTTCAGTATCTCCGTAAGTGGTCGGGCAATGTCAGCAAAATTCTTCACGAAACATCGAAAGTGAAACGGGGTTCATTGGCACAAGTAGCACTTGCACAGTAGGTCTATTGATGCGGAAAGCGGGCGGCAGCAACAGACTCAGGAATCACAGCAATCGGGGCCACGCTCGCGCTTGGCTCCTCTTGCTAAAGGCGTGACCCACTGCGGCACATATTCTTCTTCCTCTCTACAATACCCCGGTGACGAAGACGAGCCATCCTGGCAAGTCAAGGTGACGAGATTAGTATGGGTCGTGATATGGCTTTAGACGACTCAAGTGGACAGTCTCACGACCAAGGCATCGCCTGTCTGTAGATGGCGTGATCGGCTCGATCACGTATGTGACAGGAGATCGACGTTCGACGACGCGATAAGGACCGTGAAACTTGGGGCAAACTTAGCGGACAGACCTGGGGAATGGAAGGGCAGTCGGAGCCACAAGTGAGCCCACGGCAAAAGTCTCGATTTGCTGGTCGCGGTCGTGGCGGTCTTTTTCGAATGCTTGCTTGTCCGAAGTGAATGATCGGGCCAACTGACCCCACTCTTGAGCGTGGTGCAAAATTTCAGAAAAGGGCTGAACTCTGAGACGTCGGGACGATACGGCAAATGTGTGTCAAGGGTGGAGCATGGCTCACGCCCATATAGAAGAATGAAAGGCGAGAAGCCTGTGGTTGACTGCGTCGCGGTGTTGTACACAGGTCACAAATGGGAGAATGCATCCCAGTTTGATTGGTCGGAATTGACATACATGGCGAGCATGTCTCCTAGCGTTCGGTTGAAGCGTTCAGTAAGACCATTGGTCTGCGGGTGGTAGGCTGTAGAGGTGCGGTGCACCGTGCGGCATGCCTGAAGGAGTTGTTGTACAACTTCGGATAAAGAGACACGCCCTAGATCACTTAGTAGTTCACGTGGTGCCCCGTGACGCAGTACGAAGCGTCGCAAAACGAAATTGGCTACGTCACGTGCACCTGCCATAGGTAGTGGAGCTGTTTCAGCATACCTCTTCAGATGGTCGACGGCGACAATGATCCATCGATTTCCAGTGGCAGTGTAAGGAAGGGGACCATATAGATCGATACCAATACGGTCGAAAGGGCGCGCTGGACACGGTAGAGGCTGTAATAATCCGGGTGAATGGGCAGCTGTCTTTCGTCGTTGGCATAATGAACAAGACCGAATGTATTTTCGTACAAAAGTGTACATACCACACGCCAGTAGTAACGCTGGCGGATCCGCTGACATGTTTTTAACACACCAGCGTGAGCATGTTGTGGGTCGGCAGGTAATACACACAGACATCAGATCGCATGTGGTGTGGTATAACCAAGAGCCATTTACGACCATCCGCGTGGTAGTTTCTGCGGTATAGTTGCGCGTCCCTTATCGCGAAATGTGTGGCTTGGCGGCGAAGAGCGCGTGGGTATGCAGACGTTGAAGAATCCGAAAGAATGTTAAGGAGAGATGTTATCCAAGGGTCTTTCCGCTGTTCAGACGACATGCTTGTGACGGAAATGGGAGCGATGGAGAAGGTGGTGTCCGAATGCAGGTCTGCGGTGGATCTCACTGGTGATCGTGAGAGGGCGTCCGCATCAGAGTGTTTTCGTCCTGAGCGGTAGACGACACGAATGTCGAATTCTTGTAGGCGAAGAGCCCAACGACCAAGGCGACCTAAAGGATCTTTTAGCGACGCCAACCAACAGAATGCGTGGTGATCGGTCACAACGTCGAAACTCTGTCCGTACAAGTAAGGACGAAACTTGCTTAACGCCCAAACGATTGCGAGGCATTCTTTTTCGGTTACGGAGTAGTTCATCTCCGCTTTTGTGAGTGCGCGGCTTGCGTATGCGACGACGTACTCTGGAATACCGGGCTTTCTTTGCGCGAGTACTGCTCCCAGACTAACGCCACTGGCATCTGCGTGCACTTCAGTGGGGGCAGTTGGGTCGTAATGGCGTAGAATCGGTGGGGACGTAAGTAGGCGGCGCAGTGTAAGGAAAGCTTCGTCGCATGCCGGGGTCCAGTTAGAAAGATTAGCTGGACCGTTCAGTAGTTGTGTAAGTGGGGCTATTATTGTTGCAAAGTTGTGGACGAAACGACGAAAATACGAGCACAAGCCGATGAAGCTCCTAAGTTCTTTGAGTGAAGTCGGCTTCGGAAAGTCGGCTACGGCTCGAAGTTTGTCTGGGTCGGGGCAAATTCCATCCTTTGACACAACGTGACCAAGTATAGTAAGTTGGCGAGCCCCAAAGCGGCACTTCTTTAGGTTAAGCTGGAGGTTTGCCTTGGTAAGACACTGAAGAATGGTGCGCAGACGGTCGACGTGGGTAGGAAAATCGGCGAAAATACCATAACATCATCGAGGTAACATAAGCATATCTGCCATTTAAGGCCGCGTAAAACGCTGTCCATCATTCGCTCAAACGTTGCAGGTGCATTGCACAGACCGAATGGCATAACCATGAATTCGTATAGGCCATCCGGCGTAACGAACGCTGTTTTGGGACGGTCACACTCTGCCATCGGAACCTGCCAGTAACCTGAACGTAAGTCCAGCGAAGAAAAGAATTAGGCACCTTGCAGGCAATCGATAGCGTCGTCGATGCGGGGAAGAGGATATACATCTTTCCGTGTAATTTTGTTCAGTCGCCGGTAGTCGACACAAAATCTAATCGAACCGTCTTTTTTCTTCATTAGCACAACAGGTGAAGACCAGGGCTAGAAGATGGTTTGATGACACCGCGCTGAAGCATATCATCCACCTGCTCTGCAATTACACTTCGTTCCTTGGGTGATACGCGGTAGGGGCGTTGCCGCAAAGGAGGGTGCGTTCTGGTGTAGATTGTGTGAGCGACGGTGTTAGTTTGACTCAGTGCCTTTGAGGAAAGTCAAATGAATCTCAGAATTCATGCAGAAGGACTATTAGCTGGTCCCGTTGATCCGAAGGAGGCTTGCTGTCGATGGAACGATTGAAGATATCGAGGAGTAGTCATCCCGCGTAAAAAGAGGAGTAACGGCGTTTAGTTTAAGTTGCTGGCCAGGGTCGTGGGACTCAA